>VXAB01008579.1:0-75759 GCA_013399175.1 Odontophorus gujanensis
CAAACCATTTTATGATTCTATGAGTCTCCAGTTTGCCTGAGCGAGCTTTGTTCACCCACTTTTAGATCTGTTGTGAAATAAGCAGGTCATGATGAATTGTGGAGCTCATGCTGGACACAACTTCCAAACACAAGGGAATTGTACTAGCATTGCTTGCACCATTACTGTGGTAAAGAAGAGACCAGCAGGTGCTCTGAGAGGCTTTTCACTACACAGACACACACACATCTCCTTCAAGCAGACCAGAACCAGTTGTGGTGACGGGTTGTGAAGTCTTCCAGGGACATCCTGCATGAGGACTCTGTCTAAAGAGGACTGGGCAGAGCCTTCTTCCCCTCCTCACTGGCAAGTGAAACAGAGATGCCTCTCCATTGCATAACTCTGGAATTACGTGATATCTGTCATGTCCAAGCTGTGCAACATCAGACAGTTTGATCCCTCTGGGAAAAGAGGGGAGAGGAAAAGGATACTGCAAAGAATCTTCTTTCTAGCACACTCTCAGAAAGGCTAAACTGTACACATGAGTAAAGAGTTTGTGGCAACAATGGTTCTCACAGCTTTTCAAAGAGTCTTCTATGGAAGACAAAACTATACATCACCCACTCAAGATAACTCATGATAATCTAAATCTTACAGAGCATTCCTAAATTTGCAGTATATCCTTAAAAGAGAAGAAAGCATGAAACTACTCTGTTACAGTGCAGAATGCATCCAGGACAGCTTGCAAGGCAGATCTTGAAGGCGAGCTTTTAATTTTTGGAAAGGTAATTTTCTCCATCTTCTCCAAAGCCATACAGTTTCATAGGGTAAGAATCCTGTCCCAGACAGCATGGCTTGGGAATTTACTATTCTCTGCTGGAGAAATGCTAATGAACATACCCTTTTATTCAAAACATCTAAATGTCTGGAGTTCTTGCCAAATTGTTTGCTTGTTTATTAAGAAGTAATAAACTTCTCATGCTGAGAAGCTGCAGCAGCAATCAGAGAAGCTGCTGTAGAGGGAAACTAAGAGAAAATGTGAGTCACATTTGGCAGCATCCATCAGTACACATCAGTATATCAGCACTTAAGCCAGTGCTTGCTAAAGCAAGTGAAATAACAGAAATACAGACTGATCCATCAGCAATGCTGTATAGGTCAGCATAGGCAGATGCAGAATATCATTTTGACCTGGGATGCTGTCCCAAAAGACCTCAGGAGGGCTTTCACAGAATGATGCCAGTAATTCTAGAAAGGCCTCAGGCTATCTGCACAGCACAGCAGATGCAGAGATAGAAGATATTCCTCTCAGGTACAGAATGGACTGCCTCTGCTGGAAATGCCACTAGCTGTCAGAGGAGAGAGAGTGAAATCCAGGCTATCTTTCCCCATATCCCTGAGGCTGCAGGGCAGATAATGGCATGGGTTTCTCTGCCTTTGATGATGGAGGGTTCAGAATCATAGCCTGGATCATAGCCTGGATCTAGAGTGACAGCCTAGGATCTAGGACAGGAAAAAGGAACCCACTTGAAAGAAAGTTGTAGTGCTCCCTTTGGTGTTCCTTTCCTAGGTACAAAGCCTGAATGCTTGGAAAGGCTGTTCATTTCATCCAGGACAAAAAAAAGAACAAAACAGAACAACAACAACAACAAAAAAAACCCCAGACCAATACAAACAAACAAAAAAGTGCTTTTACAGAACAAAAGTGCTTTTACAAACACACAAAAATATTGCAAAACCTAAATGCACAAACTAAATGCACAGAAGTAATAGAAAGACAAAACACTGACAAAAATCATGGCTTTCCCTTAATAAAAATCTGAAGGGATTTTCAGCTCGGTGCATTCCAGTTCTGCTTACTTTCAGTTCATGCTGGCAGCTTCCAACAAATCTTTTAATTGAACTACATAGAATTACATTTTTTATATGTCTGATTATCTGATCTCTTTATCCACATGCATTTGTTATCAGTGTCATGCTTATTAAACATACTTACATTATATCTACAAGCATATGTACAGATGCAAATATAAATGAGAAACATCTATGTATCCTGGCCTTCCTTCCAGCTGTGTAACTGTTAAGCTATGTACACAGCTATTACCCCTCTAAAACTGTTCTTTTGATCCCAGCTCAGTTACAGTTTGCTGCATCTTGTTTTCATTAGGCTGTAAAATTAAGATGGTGGAGGAGAAGGCCTGTGAGAAAACCACTTGTACAACGAAGCACACCACAAAATCACAAAAATGTTTGATTCAGCTCTTATGGTAAAAGCTACAATCTGCTGATAAGATACTAAAGGAAGTATTCTCTCTCTCCAGTTGGGATGCGTTTCCCTTTTTTTTTTTTTTACACACACTCATTGGAAATATGTGCTAGTTCTCATATTAATAAAAATATATCTTAAACCAATTAACCACTCTACTATATCATAAATACAGTTCTGCTTTTATGAGTGTCATATCTTTTGCTGAGTGCCAAGATCTCAACCATTTCACTTCCAAGACAAACTGTCAGTATCCCTAGCAGTGTGTATTAATTTATAGAAGAGCAGGGTCTTCGTGGTATTTCCAGCTGCTCTTCACATTTACATCTGTTGCCAAAATAATCTTTCATAACGTTCTCTTGAACCATTCAATTACATGGAAAAACATCTGTAATGACCAGGCCTTGGCTCACCTTGCTCTCCTGTGGAAATACCATTAAAGCACAATTCTATGGATTGGGAAAAAATACATGAGGATGTAAGAGTTGTCTCCGAAATGTCTGGCTCCTCACATATTGGACAGCAGGCTCTGCATAAGAGGTTTGGCCTCTTCTCCCAGGCAACAAACATACCCGAGGAAATGGCCACAAGTTGTATCAGAGGAGGGTTAGATTGGACATAAGGAAAAACTTTTTCCCTCAGAGAGTGGTCAGGCACTGGAATGGCCTGCCCAGGGAGGTGGTGGTGTCACCGTCCCTGGCAGTGTTCAAGAGGCGTCTGGATGAGGAGCTACGAGATACGGTTTAGTGCTTGTGGTAGCAATGGTAATGGCTGGATGGTTGGACTAGATGACCTTGCAGGCTCATTCCAACCTTGTGATTCTATGATTCTAGAAGGCCATCCCTCTGGAGAACTTCACTCCTGTTTACCAGTGCTTTTATTTGTACTACCCTATTAAGTATAGGCAAACCTACTGCAATAAGTACCCGTTGTATGAAACAAAAGATGCCCTATATTCCAAAATGCTTTCCATGTAAGCGTAAAAGAGACACAAGACAACAGCAATCTGCAGAGCACAAAGAAGCAGCAAAAGTGCACTGGATTGGTACACTGCTGAGCTCAGCTTGCTTATGGCCTAGCTCCCACCAGTTTTTTCAGAAATGAAGATTTAAGGTTTTAAAAGGAAGACTGCCACTGAGCCCTGGCTGTTTATGAAGTGCATTTCTAGAGCATGAGGCTCCAGGCAAGGGCAATTACAAATGAGCTTCCATGAATCTAGGAGCTGGGGAAATGGGAATGAAGACATGGAAGGTGCTAGGGTGTGCTAAGAAGAAAATACAATAAGAAAGGAATGAGCTGTTAAAAGAATCTGAAAGTGCAAATAAAGACCTTCTGTTTGATGAAGAAATAATAGGTGGCATGGCATGAGAAATGAGGAAATGCAGTTGAAATGAAGGATGAGGAAAATGATCCCTGCAGTAGTGGTTGGTAAATCTGAGTGGTAAAGCTGTGGTAAAGCTCACCCTGAGAAGTGTGTGGCCCAATGGTCTGCTGAGTGCAGCTCCAGTGCCAGACAGGGCTCCATGAGCTGCACTGTGACTCCTTTGGAACTGCTGTCACCTGAAGCACTAGTAGGTAACATCTCAAAAGGAGTATGGATCAGAGGAGTGAAACAAAAATGACCAAGGAGCTAGAAAATGTGAGCTGCAACAAAAATTGCATGGAAATGGGACTGCTAATTTAGAAAGGAGTGAGCTGAAACGTAAGAGCAGTTTTCAAACATATGATGTAAAGAGAAGGAATGTAATCTTTTTTCCACATTTGAGGAGAAAAAATGAATTTAACGTGCAAGAAAACTTCACGTTACACCTTAAAGCAGGCATGTCCAACCCATGGCCCAGGATGCCATGCAGCTGCTCCCTGTCCCACACCATCACGGCGGTGGCTCCTCCTGCCGAGCAGCCCAGCCCAGCTCTGGGTGTGCACTCAGCACTCAGCACCAACACAGCAGTGTATGATCAGCACTGTCTGGGCTGAAACCAGAGCATGGGAAGGGTGTGGGGCAGCATGAACTCAAGTGATAGCACGTAGTTATATGCATTTTGATACACTGATTTAACACAACCCTGTGAACAGCAGAAAATATGCAGTTGTGCTTTCTGTTTTGATAAGGGAATTTGAGAATAGGTTTTAAGAGTGCCAAAAAAAAAAAAAAAATCAATTTCTGTTTGTGACTCCATTTTCAGTCAATATAAATACATCACCTGCAAATTTTCAAACGGAATTGAACAGAGTAGCAATCAGATATCCAACTCAAAAATTGCATCGTCTCTTTACCAGAACTTTATGAGCCCTCCCTTACCAGAGAGAAATGTTCATCTCTTCACAGTCACACCTTATTCATGTTACTGCTTTTTGGCAGTACAGACATTTGTGAATACTTGTCAAGGATGAAGAACAGGAAAAGTAAAATGTCATAAAAAATCTGTGATGAACACTGGGAGAACTCACTGAGAACTGAAGCCACTGCCACTGAACCAGCCCAGTGTGATAGTTTGATAAAAAACATGCCACATATCTCACTTGGTTTATGCTTTCATTGCTCTTTTTTAACATTTTAATAAAAATATATATAAAAATATTTTGTTACTTATATGTTAACTATATTAAATATTTTGCCAGGGCTGCTCTGAAAGTAATGCCTCCTGTTTTATGATGTTGGCCCATGACTTCAGAGGTGCTGGTGCAGGTTTTGAGAAGCACTACACGCAGGCTCTTGTCCATTGCTGGATCATAGCTAATGGTGGTGACTACCTTGAAAAACAGATTTTTGTAGCTGAGAATTTGCTCTATCAATCAGAGTTTGCTATGTTAATTGTATCTGTTGCAGTTTCCATGAAAATAAAAGGAGGTATTACTTTCAAGGTGAGCTACTTATATATGGCTCAGGACAATTCTTCTTCACTCAGTGCCGACCAGGCAAACCAAAATGCTGGACACTCATGCCTTGAAGTAAACTTTCTAATGCTGAGATATAGCAAAGCAGAAGTTGCACAGTAAGGCTGTTGGGTCTTCATCCTCAGAAACCTTCAAGAGCAGAGTACCCAAACATTAAAAAAAGTGACAGATGTAACTGATCCTACACAGTGCCCAAAAAAATGAAGTACATATTTTACAGGAATCAGCTAATGCCTTTTTTCTCTTTTATTCTATTAACCTTCAAATAACCAGTTTTGAATAAATCTGTAACATAAGGTATTCTTCATGATTTGATAAATAAAATGAGACATTTACACTATCCTTGAATTTTACATCTGTGACCTTGCTTAAAATACTGCTGCGCTGTGCTTTTTCAAGTGTCTTATACTGATAGGAATAGGAGTCAAAGATCTGAGACCTGAAATGGATCATCACTCTTCATGTCTTGTTTTACAACTACTTCACACATTGACAATGGGAGACATGGCACAGGTGTTCCTTACAGTAAGGTAAGCAGTAAAGGTACAGTCCCTGGAACAGTGACTTAAACATGTAGGTTCCCAGAAAAGACTGTCACTTGGGATCAGTTTTGTGATATGAAAAAACCACCAGGATCATTGTTGAGAAAGATGAACCACTCTCACAGGAACTGCTGCTGGTACAGATAACCTTTCCTATAAGTTAAGCCAAAGTATATACATGATTATATTTTCATTTCAAAATAATGTAAAAAAAGCTTAAGGACTGTCTGGTTCCCAGTATGTTCCTGTATATTCATGGCTATACTTAACACAGAGATTATTTCTTATAATCTTCAAACATAGCTTTACATTCAAATTCTGTGGGCCCTGTAATATTTTCAAGCCTTCTAATAAGATTCCTGGACAGTTGGAAGTGATTAACCTTTACGATATTTTGAGATTTTAGTGGAGTTGGGGGACTACAAAAAGCAAATTCCAGAGGACTAAAATTTGGAAAACACTATTCCCATTCATGTCACCAAACTCACTACAGACACTTGAAAAGCAGTGATTAAAAATAGCTAGACTAGATGCATGTGTGTCAAGCTGCAACTGTTCCCAGAGGATAATCACACAGATGTCCAAGCTCACACAACGGAAATTACAAGGCAGGGTGCCTGCCACTAAAGAGACATTTTTCCTTCACACAGAAAATGGGAGACAGTCTTCAGAAAAATGCTGATGCCTCGTTCACACAGATTAAACATTAAAGTCCCTGTGGGTCTTTATTCTAGCAAGAACTGTGAGATAAGTAAAGACAGAGTATCTGAAAAGAAACAATTACTCCAAAAAAAAAAAAAAAAAAAGAAGAAAGAAAGAAATGACATTATTGGAAATATAAATACAAACAAATCACAACTGAGGTCAGGATGCTGCTTTTAGTTCCCATGCCAAATCTTCCAAAATCAACAGTGTGGTTTGGCTGTATGTTATCAATAACTGCTTGCTATGCATTCATATGACATGACTCACTGACACTCAGCTTCCTTCCTGCACTTCCTCTGGCTCTCAAATATAGCTAACATAGCTCTGTATTCAAACTTAATTACTACTGATGTCACACACAGTCCTCTCAAACCTGTGCTGAGCCAAGAGCCATGCTGGTGCAGGCAGAAGCCAACAAGCAGATACAGTCACTCATGGTGCCAAAGTGATTGAAATTTAAAAGTCAGGCAGGGTAGCATAGAAAAGCATAAAGTTATTGAAATCTGAATTCTAAAATAGCTACTAATGCTGGTCAATTTTTTTCAAGTGCCTGAATATCTCTGATTCAAGATGCACATACACAGCTTCGAAATAAAAGTGGCTTAGGCAACTCAGTGCTTATATTTGTTATCTTCATGTAAAAGCCTTTACCTCTCAAAGATTCTCAACATAACGAAGAGCACAACACATTTCTTTGTGTTCTGAAGAATTTCAGATTATACCCCAAATAGAAGTTTTATATAATTTCCTTGAAAAATATGTAGATAGCCAGGAAAGTTCATTGAGACACCAGACAATGTAGGATGTGGATTATTAACCAGCTGCCTTTGCCAGTCTGCAAGTCTCATTATTTTGGCAGGCTGCTTTTTGGCTGTAACTGCTTTAAAAAAAAAAAGAAAGAGGGAGAGTGAAAGAAGAAGAAAGAGAGTTAATGTCAGAGATGTCAATTCAAGGCAAGTTGCTCCGGGAGGAAGGTGCTCTTAATATGGACTCCCAAGCAACTTTGACAGTGCTACTGCCTGGAAAAACTCTTTATTATAGAAATGTTTATCTGAGAAGTATAGCAAATATTGAATGTAATATAAAAGCAAAACAAAAAGCTGCATGGCAATTTCTATTTCTGTTCAGAGCTTTGAACTGGCTTTGCTACCACTACATGTTATACACCAGAAGCTTTTTAGGTTCATAGTTCTTCACAAAAACAAAGTAAAAATAGATATCTGCCCTTGAGTCTTAAGCCAACATAAAATATTTACAAGGATAGCATGACAACCAGTATACCTCAGACTCTGCAAGAAGTTGGAATTCCCCTGATAAGTGGAGCCTCTGTGAAGTGTTATCATACTATTTATATCAAGTGTTATAAATGAAATTCTTATGTTGAGGCACACATATCCAAAGAAAATGCAGCTTACCTTGACAATATTTTTACTGTTGGTTTTTACACAAATTAATGTTTTTTTCCTATCTGCTGGCAACTTTTCCAATTGTTCTCCAATTATCTCCTTTTTCCCTGAAATAGCTCGTTAACTACACATAAATTAATCATTTTTCACAGTGAGTAAACTGACTCTGTCGATTAAATAATTTGTAATGCAGTTAGAATGTGAAGGACTCTTTTATTCCGAGTTTCTGGACATAGGAGGTAGATCTCAGGGTGAGCCATGAACACATCATACATGGAGAGGGAACAACCAAGCTCTGTCAAATCCGTGCAAAGCCACCTCGGTTGCCCTGGGTATCATCAGCAAACTTGCTAAAGATGTACTCAATCCCTCAAGAGTTCCTTGGAGAACATAGGCTAAACAGAGAAAATGCACCTCTTCACCACAGGCTTCAGTAGAATTGCTGTATTCTTTGAAATTCTTTTAATTATGTGCCATAGCTTGCCATATCAGAAGCTCATCGTGTTTCTGCAGGGACTGCACTGCCTCCAGCAAGTTGCTGCACTCTATGCTTTCCCTATCAACCCCCAAGTGCCTGTACATCCACTGCCTATCTGCATACCCAAAACTTCAGCCTACTATGTACCTTGCTGAATAGTGGGTTTTGGTCTTCACAGTGTGAGATCCAGAGCACTGTATTTTTTTTTTATATAAAAAGCAGCATAATAGCACATTGGCAAAATACGAGGTAAATACAGAGGACTAAGAGGCATCTTGGTCTCATTCCCATAGTGAGTAGCTTTATCATCAAGAGAATTCTAGGGAAAGGAAACGCTGAGAAAGGAAACTCGGAACCAGAAATCATTAGGGTCATAACTCATACGCGAGACAAAGCAAAGTGTTTTCTTTAAAAATTACTTAAAGTGAGATATGCCTGAACACATCATTTCCCCAGTGATAACTGACGGTCTCTGGAAAGTACTTAAAAAATACATGATTCTGGAATAAAGGTTATTTTGATTTTTTTTTTTTAATGAGAAAGTATTACCAATATTGATTAGAAAGAGAAGGAGTGTCTAACTGATTTTCAAAAGCACATGATTTCTGAAAGTTCTACTGAATCATGAGAAACACATGCTCAGATGGATGCTGTTAGTGGACGTGATCCCTGTTTCAGGATTATGTTAGCCTGTAACAGTAGCAAAATTAGAGAGAATACTTTACTCTGACTCAGTTTATGAGAGGAAAACAAAGCTAAGCAAGAAGATATCAAAGAAAACTCCCTAGATCCCAAGCCATTTTTTTCTTTTAGTCTTTTTCCTTTTCTCAATTCATTATACATGAACTGTACAACTCAGAGACATTTGAATAATTCAGAAATCAGAGCCTCTTTCCCATCCTCAGCTGCAACTCGGTCTTGTTCTGGACCCTCCCAGCAGGAAGCCCCACGAGGAGTCTTCTCACACAGCTTCCCAGAGCCCACTGCAAGTCCCAATGAAGGCAACTCAGATAGGTATGTGGTGCACAGCTTGTGACAGGGACACTTTTACCATTTAGAACATTTCACTGTCCAGCTTACACCCATGGCACTTCTGCCATTATTTTAAATATACTGTTACTTCTAAGACCTCCCAAATCCCTGTAGAGATTCCAGCTCTATAGACTGCCACTCTGAAACTCAACCTTTCTCACTTGTGTGAAGTCATGGAAACAGCTCTTCTCAGCACATTTTCCACACACACAAGGCTGTGAGAGCTGAACTTCCCAATCATTACATGGTAAATTTAATTGCGTAGTTATAGCCACCCTAAAGGGTAAGCCAAACTTTCATAAGCCTAAGGGGGGTGGTTTGACAAATTTATATGCAGATGGAAGCATATGAAGAGCAAACAGCTCGGCACTGACGGAATAAATATTCCCATAATAAGTGTAAAACAAGGAGAGAAGGTATGGCATGTAAAACAGATGGCTGATCAGTGCAACTAAATGTGCAGGTCCCAGCAGCCTCATTTAGGCTTAGCATTTTCCCTTTTTTAGAGTCTTTGGGTTCTCTAGAGAATGAAAATAACAGAAAAAGAAAAAAAAAATAATTATTAAAAAACAACAACAACCAGGCAATTTCAGCAGATTAACTGCTGACCCAACTCAATAAGATCTGCCAGACAAAATACATTGAAAATAAGGGTGCCCCAGCACCTGAACCATTGAAATCCCTAACAAACATTGCTTTTCAGAAAAAAACAAGGAACCAGTTACCCTGCAGAGCCCCAGGAACATCCTGCAACTGAGTAAGGCGCTGAGATGCCAGAGCCCCTGCTTGGCTAATGAAGCCTTTGCAAGCAGAGGGGTATACTCTGGGAAGTTATGAGTATTCTGTACATTATGAGCTAGGTAGGAAGGAGAAAAGCAAGTGCTGATGGCAGTATACAGGAGTATTCTACCCAGCGTGGAAGACAATCCTGTGATCAATGACACAAGACTGAAGATCTAAAGGTGTGGTTAACAGTCACAGTCCTGTAAGAGACCTCACAAGTGTTGGTGGCCAATCACTTGCATTCTGCCCTTCTGACTTTCAGCCGCAAGATGAGGATAATGGATGAGACATATTCCTAGGAAAAGCATGAAGCATCCTTTCTGAGACTGAAAACCTTGATACTGCAATCGACCTCTTTGTGGCATTTTTCCTCCTGACACAAAGAGCAGGGATGCAAAAATTCCTGAGGTGACTGAAATCTGTTATTATAGAAACGTCCGTCAGGAAACACTACGTGAATTAATTCATGTTTACAGAATGCTTTCAGTTCCTCACACTAAAATGTTAATTATCATTTGAATTCATAGCTGGAAAAGGTCTGATGAAAGTATTCAATGAAAAGAATATGATCATCTACATTCAATCTACATTCAATAAACAGGTCAGGGTATACATTTCAGTGTTTTGTTCTTATTTTCTCCATAGTGATTTTTCAAAGCTATGAAAATGTGCAGCCTGGTTTACTGTGAAATTTGTTTTCGGCATTTCAAATTACAGAAAATCTTACTCTTGCCATATGGTACATAACTTTTGTTCTCACATAATGACCTCAAGGTCTTCACAGCTGGAGAATGTCTAATACCAGTAATTCATTCAGAGCTAGAGGGATCTTTTTAATATAGTTTTTAATATCTTAGAGAAATATGTATCTTGAGGAAAAAAACCTCCCAGGTTGATAAAATGATAAATAAAAGCTCACAGTTGCTGTAAACCTAATGACTAAACGCACTGACCAATCTGAATTGCTAGGTGAGACCCACTCAGAGTTAATTTTTCTTCAGCATACTTATATAAAGCTAGTTCTTACTGGAAGAAAATGAAATACCTGTGACAGTGCAAACATGGCACTGATCTACCAACAACACTTCCAACAGACTTGTTTGATATAGGCACGACTATCATGAATGTGCATTTCCTATCCATGATCCTGACTGGCCTAGAGGATCCTCTTGTCAGGGAAGGCTATATCTCTTCCAGTCCTTACTCCAGGCTTTTAGTTTTGCCTGAGATGATGGATTAAGCCATGTAATTCATCTCTACCACTGACTCAGATACGGTGAAAAAGACTTCACCTTGCACTGATACCACTGTGGTCCGTACCTCAAATTTGATGGAAATGTGTCTTCTGCTGTAGACACAACAAAAGCATCCCTTCTAAGACCACTTGTGGCGACCCCACCAGACCATCCAGGGATAGACCCTTGGACACTGGAGGCTGCAGGACAGTAAGGGTGCAGAACACACGGAAGTGGGATGCAGGTATGGTGTAGGCCAGCCAGGACTGTGAGGAATGCTGAAGCATTCTGACTTCCCAGGAAGCATGAGCTGATCTTTCTGAAGAGTCTTCAGTCAGCTCACAGCAGCTGGAACTCACATCGTGGAACATGTGTCTCAGTGCCAAGATCAGCCTCTCACAAAATAAAAGGACAGACTACTCAATTCAGCACAATAAACATATTCAGACTAAATGTTGTAACAAGTGTTCTCAAAGAGGTATATATCGAAACTAGGGGTTAGCAGAGGAGGTAGCACTGCTGACAGAACTTGATCAAAAAATTCCCTCTGGAGAGAAACATCACTAATTGACTCAAAGCCACATACTATCAAAAGCTCCCAAGCAGATGATGACAAAAGGAGGCTTCTCAATTAAGTAAAGCCAGTAACTGCAAACTTCTATCAAACCAGAACCATATAGTCCCAACCCTAGGTTGAATCCTTGCTGTGAGACATAGATACAAGGTACCTGTTGAAGCTACAGATTTGCTGTAGCTTCACAACCTCCTTTCCCCTCCAAGAAAGCAGGAAGTCCCCAAAGCTTCGTTATGAGTATGGCTGGGTATCAAAATTCCTTATAACTATTAACTGGCACTCAGTCTTTTTGCAGTCATTTAAGAAAAGATATGAAAAAGAAAGTGGAACAAGTCCAACTACTTTTCACCAAATCTAAGAAAACCCAGAAGTGGACTGCAAGATAAAGGAATATTTGTTTTGCTATCACCATACCTCTCTGAACCAGCTCACTGCAAGCACAGCAGCATGGAAGCTCTGCACTGTGAGATCCCACCAGAGAAGGACTACAGGAGGTACAGTGCCATGTGGTAAAAGAGATACTTGTTGGTCTAAAGGAGCTCCAGAGGACTGACTGTCTGACAGCTATCTTTGTGCATATTCTAAGATATGGCTTATTAACGAAAGACAGCAGACCTAAGGCTCCTCAGAAAGCTGGAAGATCTTGCAGATCCCAAAAGAAATGTCACTATATATCTAGAATTGAAGGAATACACAAAAAAGATCAACATTAAGACAGAATCGAACAAGGAGATCTGAGGTCACCACCATTCTTGAAACTTGCTGTCAGTTCACTGATCTGCTGAACTGAACCCAGTGCAGTGAATAAAAGTTCTGACAAAAGATCATCAACTTAGCACAGGTGATTGTTACATGCAATGACCTGGTTCTGCCCAGCAAAACTATGAATAAGCAAAAGTATGAATAAGACTACTGGCCCAGTGGAGAACTAAAGGCCCAGGCTCTACGAGTTTCACATCAAAGCAAACCATGTTTCCTTCAAAGTCAGTATGTAGAAGTGGGTGTCAAGAACGAAGATGACTGTTTCTCATCTGGGAATTATTAAAAGAGGGGATGACTGGATTGGAACAACAAGGCTAGTCCTAGCAGCTAGATTAGATTTGTGAAAAAAACAGTAAAACACAAAGAGATTCCCTTTGCTTTTGTCCTGTGGCTCATGTGCTGAGGGGACCATTCAAAAGTGAAAGGCATCTTTACTCAGCCTTATAGCAGCACAATAGACTAAGGACTTGAAGCTCAATAGACAAAGGACTTGAAGTTATAAGATTTGTTGGATTCATCCCTAAATGTGCAAATCCACTGCTTACCCTCAACAACAGCATCACAGCCATGTCTGCGGTGATGAGGGGTTAGTCTGGAAAGAATCTGAAGGAAAAACGTGGCAAAAAAATCACCAACAAAATTCAGGACATGGAAGAACTATTGGCTATAGTTACCAATGTCCCTAACCCACTGAATGGATGGAAATCCCACTCCTTGAAGGACAGATTAACTTGCTCTGCAAATGAACAGTAGACAAATTTGAATAGTTGAATAGTGATTAATAAAAAGGCAACACTGTGGTTATGTTCTTAGACAATGACCTGATGGGTAAATATAAGATCAGAAGCCTCCATTGGCACTTCGGAGACAGAGCAACAGATGTGCCTTAAATTACAGGCAAATGTATACTCAACCACACAACTTCTATGTATAATGCCCCACAGATAGATAGCTGCTTCCACACTCGGCCATCTGTCCAGCTACTGAGGATGCCCACATTGCCACTTCCTGTGCCCTCTGGGCCAGAGATAAGAAAAATGACAGATGAACAAAATGAACTACTCAAAACCAACACTGTTGCCCTCACTGTGCATGCAGTCATTTGCTCTGGTGGCACACCAACTGAATGCTGCCACAGAGATGCATGAAACTAGTGGAATCAAAATCATGTGTCTGACACAGGTCATGTTCTTTAGTGTCCTCCATCAAAGTCAGAAGAAAGTGGCACGTGGTTACCATACACTTTGCAAGGAGTAGACATGACTGTTGCAGAGCTGGATAGTAGATGAACCCTGCTTTTGGTTGATATAATGAGCATCTTCAATAATACAAGGTAGACAAGTGGCTGACTGCTTATAAAGGACAAAGATTAAGTTCTGTACTTCTTTATCTTTACTTTCTGTCACCACAAATACAAGGATCAGGGTGGGTAAGACATCCTAACTCACCCAAAAAAGGTTCCTCACAAAAAAAAAAGGCTTCATTAAAAAGGATGGGATACATTCGCACATTGTTATGTTTAAGATGGTTTTCTAAGCTCTCACAGAATTGATTCTTGGAGCAGACTGAATGACCAGCTGAAAAGCTGGTGCAATACAATCAGCAAACAGTCTGAGAATATGGGGATTTGCATCTCAAAACGCTCAGACTGTACAGACCAGAGTCACCACTAGTCTAGAAAGACAGTGATGTCTGACATCAAAGCACAATTGTATTAGGATTGTATTGCCTGAAGAAGTGAAGAATAATTTACAGAGCAAAAGCTATAGATAGAAATCTCATTAGGCAGATTATCTGAGCTGAAATTTCAAGAACCTTTGGTAAACTATTTTTATACATGAGTCAAAGCCAACTCCATAAAAAACAAGCGATCAAAAGAGGTCAGGGCTTTGGATTTCACACTGCATGCTGCACTAGTGTGTCAGCAGATGGAAGCTGAGCACTGAGCTGAGCTTTTGCTTCACCTTGCTGCTGATGCAGAGGGAAGAGTGCCACCTACTGAGTCACTTGTTAGGCTTCCTGCAGCTTCTGCCTTGCCTTTCCTGTCTCTTGTCAGGCTGACCACATCTGATCTGGCTGTGGGGCATGTCAGAGAGCTCCCTGATACCACACGCCTACCGTCAGCAGAGCTTCCTGCTGTGCTGCATTACTGAAGGTACTGAGGAGGCATTCAGCCTGGGAAATTAAAAGAAAATAGGATTCCCTTTCCACTTACAGTGGTAGAAAACTAGCAGGAAATCCAAATCAGGTTGTAGATCTCATGGGAATTGCTTCCTGATGATAAGTGTGGTGTGCTGAATTTTCTATTTATCTGCATAAAGATCTCTGCTATAACAGGCAGAGCCATGGATCAAGTTTGATCTAAAAACACAAGCTACCACACATTTCTTAGGACATACTAGAACTAAAATCATGCAGGTTACAGGAATTAATACTAGTGATTGGTAATTGAACTTTTGTAACTGCTCATGAAGAAGATGAAAATACACCCACTGCAGATGAACAGTAAGAAACGACAGTTTTTCTGATTTTTTTATCAAACAGGTTCTCTTCTTTGTTCTTTTTTTTCTTTTTCTATTCACTTCATCATTTACATGAAGCTTTTGCTTTGTGCTGAGAAACAAGTGGCCTTCTTTCAACAGAAAAAGTTGTCCATTTACGATTTTGTGGGTTTTTATACACTTGGAGTACCACGTCTTTCCTCTATTTGGGCATCAAACAGTCAATTTTACATGTCTACTTACATGTTAAGTCTCTTTCAGTTATTCCTGTATGGGACATCATCATTACTCTTCTACCTTTCTCTGAGTTCTAAATGTTGTTTTTTTCCCCTCTTTTCTTGGTAGTGGTGATTGCAGGCTTACAGAGCCAGTGCATCACCAGGTACTTCAGTGCCTGACTAACTCAGTATTGGACACTGCAAAGAGCCCGGATTCTGCTAGAGCTCCAACACATTCCTTTAAATGAGGCTATGAGGAGTGTATCTATCTAGGTATGGTCAGTGTGCAAGTCAAGATGGAACAAGGATTTTGGAAAGCAGAACCTTCAATAAAAAGCTAGCTGAACTACACTGACCTGAAGAAGGAAGGTAGAAGGGAAAAAGTATGAACATAATTTGTTCTGCATATTGATAACAAATACAAAAAGACATTCTACAGCAAGAAACCATAGTAAAGCTTTCGACTGATGTGCCACTGAAACACAGAATCTGAACAGGCTGTGTAGTCTTGGTGTTTTTTAAAAAAAGAAGTTAGACAAACTTTTATCAGGGTGACATAGGTATAGGTGATTCTGACAAGATATGGGGGTATAGTACAGAAGTCCTTCAGAGGTCTCTCAGACACACACTGCTCCAGGGTCTCTACACAACTGCACTAACTTTAATTGATGTCCAAATTCATAGTCCCAGTTGCAAAGTCCAATTTGTTAGCTCAGGCTGTAAGATGTGCACATACCTCTGGAAACGTTCAGTTCAGTTTGCAGTGTGCTGCCTCACTCACAACACTGTCAAACTCTACTTTAATAGCTTGTCTGAAGATTTGCATTAGGACATTTTGCGATGTGGAAGCCTCGGGTATTTTTATTTTCTGAGCACTCCGGTTTTATAGCAAGTGATTAGTCATCATAATATTTAAACCATGTAATGCCAATTTAAAGAAGGTCATAATTCTGACATGTGGCTGCTTCAGATAATGTACAGCCTTTCTCCTGCAGTGGATTATCAGCAGTCCTCATCTAACAACTGGTAGTTCATCCCCAAATCACTGCTTAATCACAGTATGTTCAGTTCCAGGCATTTACAAAAATGCAATCTGAATGGTAGATATTTGATGCAAATAATTTTTGTGAAGTTGTACTTCCCTCTGTATATCCAGAAACCATAGGAAACAACTTGGTTTCTGAAGCCCTGATCTGTTTCCCCATGTGTACACTGAGTGACTGGAAAAGGAAGATTTTCACATCTGAACTTTCTCCTGCCAAGAGAAAAACTGGCTTCTGTAAAAATGATCAGGGAAATGAAAATGCTGAATAATATCAACCTGTTTTCTCCTTCTTGTTGGAAAGAGTTTTTTGTTTTGCTTTGTGTTTTTTTTTTTTTTTTCCTTTCAGAAATGTCATTCTAAAAAAACACAACAAAACAAAAACCAATCCTTAACTCATGGTATATTCTCAGATTCATGTTCTCCAGGCTTGGATTTGCTATTGTCCCCCTTTGGGAGCAGTACATTTATATTATTTCTCTATTCTGTAGGGAAGTGTCAAGACTCCAGGGAGGGGAAGGGGCAGCCTCTCCTGAGACAAGAGCTCCAGGAGAACTGCTGAAGGGCTCTCACAGCCTTGAAACTCTTCATGTGGTTGTGGATGTGCTTCATGACTCTGGGACAACGTGACACTGGGACAACTACTCCAGCCCCGTATTTCCTGATTTCCATGAGACACATGAATGCTTAGAAGAAAACTGCATCATCTTCTTGGCAGGACCTACTCTGGATAAGAGAGAGTCCTGGGTAGGTGCAACTCCAGATGTTGCACCACAGAGGCTTCTGGAGAAGCTGTTGAAATGCTTTTCAGCAGGAGGAACAGAGTGCAGGGTGCTAGAACCATACAGCAAACTACCTGTGTACAGAGAGTTACTCTTAAGTAAAGCTGAAGTGCAGAGACAAACATGCATATATAGATGTGCATGTTTCTTCTTCTTTTTTTTTTTTTTTTGGACAAGAAGA
This sequence comes from Odontophorus gujanensis, assembly GCA_013399175.1. Taxonomy (NCBI): domain Eukaryota; kingdom Metazoa; phylum Chordata; class Aves; order Galliformes; family Odontophoridae; genus Odontophorus; species Odontophorus gujanensis. The sequence goes on from VXAB01008579.1 coordinate 17,385, forward strand.
AGCTACAGAAATTTGCAAGAAAAGGCCTGGGAAATGATATCTGGGAGAAAAAAAAACAATGCTCTGAGCTGCTGGATAAACTTGCTCAACTCGGGCAGACTCCTGAGCCTTCCTGCCTCTACCAGCTTTAGTGCACATCACTTACACAAAGGGCTACATAATCCTATTTCAGTACCATCAGACACCGAACGCCCCAGAACAACAGTGTGGCAGTTAGGGAAAGATGCCTCCTTCCAGCAGAAGTACAAGAGAAAGTTGTACCTTGAGAGGGATTATCTCTGCTAGAGAGACGGGATGCATGATTTGCTGTATTCATTTGCATTAAAAATGCTTTCCCTATGCATTGTGCCAGCCTCTGTTTCTGCTCTGTTAAAGATGGAAGTCCCTTATTCCTAGCGTGGGAAACGGGGGAGAGCAGCCTACAAGCTCTTGAGAGCACAAAGAGCTTGGGGCTTGCATTATGAGAGCCCTTTGCACCACTGCATAAGTGGGACTGGAGGTCCAGCTTTACCCAAGCTCCCAAGCACCACACAACACTCTGTAGCACAGGCTGCACTCATTTCTAACCATACATCACCTGTGATTTCAGAATCTCCCCTCTGTGGTCTTGCTGTGAACAGCACTGTAAACAGTCAAAGGATCCGGCTCAGTCCTGTGCACATCTGATCATCATGCTAAGGAGCTGAGAGCCTTGCCTGAACAATGACAAAGCCCCAAAACAGGGGACAAGACGGTAAAAATGAGTAACAGCTACACAGAAAGAGAAATGACTTTGGTGAAACTATATACAGAGGACATACTCACTCATTTTTTTCCGTGCTGTTACAACAAATATGCTACAGGGACAGAAAAAGAACAAGCAAAACCTGATGAGTAAGCAAGCACATAATGCATGGTTGTTTGCACCTCCCTGAAGAAAACCGTATGCTTGACAAAACCCACAAAAAAACAGTACAGCAGATAGTCTGTTAGGGCCCAGCCCAGCACAGGACTGTCCACCTCACCCTTGGGAGATGGTGTACCCTGCAGCCTGCTTTTTTCTGTCACTGCTTCAAACCATACCAGGAAACTGCCATCGTCCCATTAAACAAACAGTGTGTTGCATCTAAAAGCAGGCGTCCTGCTACTGGCATTAAACATGAGGACAGAGGAAAAGAGATCAACTGTTTCCATTTTGCACTTCATTGAGCAGAAGGTTAACTGCGGGGAAGTGATGTTATTCTCTTTATAGCTGCATGTGTTTAGTATAATTTACCTGTGCAGTTCCTGATCACCTCTTTGTGAAGTTACAGATTCATATTTTGACAGCTCGCATCCCACATCTACTGAGAGAGAGCCAAGGCACTTCAGTCTGTCCTTGAAAAGCAATGCGTTTCTGTGGCTGGAATACAACTCAGCAGTTTTAGTGTCTGTGATTAATAAGGTGGCACTACTAGGAAATATGGTTGTGTTCATGTGAACAGTCAGCGTTATCCCAAACATAACACAAACAATAGCACTGCAGAGTACAGGTACCTTGCTTGACAGTTTTTGCAAAAGAATTCAGCTAGAAGATCTGAAAATTAACAGAAGAAATGCCATTCCAGAACGGTGATCACTTCAATTTACATATGATAACTGCATCTAAAAAGTAGGACACGTAGGCTTAATTTGCAATGTATACGTTAATGAAACCATGCCTGCCTGCAGCTCTCTCCCCATCACTAAGGCAGGGCCAAGGTGCCAACCCTCAGCACGCTGCCTCAGGATGGGGCTGCCCACCTCAGGACGTGCTCTCCCCACACCTCTCAGTGACAGTCGCTGCCCATGAGCTCTTAGTGAGATGTCCACCAGCTGCCATGCAGCCTGGTGGAACTGCTGGCTGCTCGTGGCTGAGGTCACCTCCACTCCACAACGGGTCCCATCACAGCACACCATTTCATTGTTTTTCTTACAGCAAAAACACACGTTATTAGTCTGAATAAATAGCTGGGCAATGTAGAGTAATGAAAGCAATCAGTTTTAGTGTCCTCCCGATGCCTACTTGGACTTCACACACTTTTTGAACTGTATCAAATGATCCTTACTCCAAAATGAGTTGGAAACTCCCATTTTACTTTACACTGTATGCAACAAATTATTTTGCTCATATCCATCAATGAATAATTACCATAGAATTATTATTTCTCAAAGCTGTTTTATAAATAAGGAAAATGGAGCTCTCTTTTCTTTTTCACATGGATAATGCAATGAGCTCTTATAAAATACACTAAGCACATTCCTGGCCTCCCAACAATCCTTATGAAAATTCAATGAAAGTAAAGAATTCAATGCAATCAAAAGCCTGTGTAAAATGGAAGCTGTCAATGTAACTGAAAAACAAGTATTTTCATAGATTAAGTATAGAACCATAGAATCATAGAATGGCTCAGGTGGGAAGGGACCTTAAACATTATCCAGTACCAACCCCCTCTGTCATGGGCAATTTAACTGTAACAGTTCAAGGGAATATTAATTACTGCACAGCTACACTACAGCTGCCATCATCAGCTGACTTCAGTGTCTTTGTAAAAAGAAAAAAATGGAACTGAGCGAATAATTAAGGAACAATGTATGTTAACTATTTTAAGGATCCTTACAAAACTCGCTAAACAAACTATCCCATAAATACTTTTCAGTTAGTTCTCCTAAATGAATCATAATGATCTAAGAGATTTCACTGACTAGGAAAGGACATTAACACTTCGAGTCTCATCAATCAAGACGACACAGTCTTTTCAGTCCATTTGGAGGTCGGGATCACTACCACCAAGAAATAAAGCCACCCTTCGCTACCCAATCATCTGCATGCAAAGCAGCTGTGATGTTGGAGTCTCCTCACTAAAAGGACTTCAGGCAAAACTGGAAAGGTATGTGGTAAATCAGAATAAATAACGTGATACAATTTGTGTGCATTTGGAAAAACATCCTGGGCTGCATGTGTCTGGAAGAGCTCTGTTTCTTTCACTTGTTCGTGTATAAGGGAAGAGGATGGCTCAAATGCACAAAAGAGAACTCCAAACAAATCAACCCCTTTTTAACTCATATCTGATAAACGCAGAAGCAGAATTCTAAGAAGTGGCAATTAAATTAACAGGTAACAGTCCTGCCTTCCCTTAAACAACAATAATGAGAACATTTATTGTTGTAGTAGGCGTGGCTGGGACAATGGCAATTTATGGCCATTATACATAAACACTGACATGCCAAAATCCATTCTAAAATCTGTAAGCTTCACAAAAGGGAACTTACAGCTCAAGATGCCATTTCTAAAACGCAAATGCAGTGCCCTACAAACTGGCTCAGTGACCTCTTTCATGACGGCAATTTTAGATATAAAAATCAATAAAAATGTGAAATGGTGCTGTTTGTCCAAATGGACAGATGTACTGCTTGCTCCTTTGGTCTGTTTACATCTTCTGTATTCACAAAGCCCAGTTCTATCCACGCGAAGGCTTCTGTGCTCTGCAGAGATAGACAGACAGAGGATTTGCGTGGAATTTAGAACTGCCTAAAAGATCTAACAGATGAGACTCCCATCTCCTAGTTTTCACTGCAGAGGATTCTGGAGGTTTATCCACTCACTTAGAAAACATCCACAGTGAGCAAAGCTGGAGCCTGTATCACAATCCCCCTCTCCTCATACACTGCAGCTCTTCACCTCAGCATGATGCAGGACCGTGGTGCTGGCTGGCTCACAGACAGAGTGGGCCAAAGGCTGGTGGGAGGAGAGAATAAAGACAAAAGGAAAAAGAGAAGGGCTATGCTGCACTCTTGCTTATGCAAAAACCTCTTGCTGGGAGCAGGCTTTGGCCAAAGCACTGTCAGGTGTATAGGAAACAAAGCGGATGAGAACGCCTGGAGTATTATTTATTGTATAAGAATGGACAGGAAGGAAGGAAGCTGTTTACCTTTCATTCCCTATTAGCCTCCTTGTTTTTTCCTGGGGCTAGTACAGGCTTTTCCAAGGACAATGAATTCCTCTACTGTCAACAAACTAGCTCACCTTGAAGCAGGGAAGGAGCACTTCCACGAGCACTTAATATCAGCAAGGTCTGTGGGCTCAGGGTGCTCCTGCGCCATAGCTGCTATCTCTTCACTATGTGGGCAGAGCAGAAGAAAGCAAACACAGTCATCCTGCTGGGACACGAGGATGCACATACTTAATGGGGCACAGATGGAACTTAGTAGTCCCTTCTCCTGACTATTTCACCATGCCTCTGTCATATTACAGACCAGAAGCAAGAAGAAAATTCTGCAAAGGTGGTGGCTCAGGCTGCTTGCTTCTACAACAGATCACTAATTTACTCATTAATATTAATATTAAGGTCACATCAAAAAGCAGTTCACATGACTAAATGGCACACAGTTTGAAATTTGTTTTTGCAAGAATGAGAACAATTAGATTAAATGTTGTTCAATGGGAAAGAAGGCCTGATAGCAAAAGCATGAGTCTGGGTCTGTGTCTAGATCCTGTTGTGCACTGTGCTGCTAACCAGTATGATTTTCAGAAAGTCAGTGAGAACCTAATTTCTATCAAGAGCTTTGCATCTCTTATCTGCACGAGTTATGCTACTTGTACACACGTTAAGCTTAAGTATAGACAGCAATCTCCAGCTGCAGGAAAGCCAAGAAATTTTGTCTTCTAGCATACAATTTCTTTGAGAAAATGGAGTGCCAAACCTGTCTGCCTCTGGTTTAGGCCTCCTACCTCACCTCCTTGCACTTCATGGGATTGTACAAAGTGGCCCAACACTGGTTAATGCCCTCTGAAGAAAGAAAATTTATAAGAGTACCCAAAAGTTACCTCTGAAGGCTTTACTGTCAACTTTTCCAATGTGGAGCAAGGTCAGAATGAAGCATGATCTGTCTGATTGTTAGGGGAAACAGACCCTGCTAGGTGATGGGCATAACTGCTACTGAAAATTGTACCGTGATCTGACAGATTGATGGCCATCTCTAAAACAAATGGAGCATTAAATTTATCTTAGAACCAGGATACACACTTATTGCTTCATCTTGGATGTAACATGAAGATCCTGCTTACATATTTCATAGAGGGGTGGAAGACCAGCCTAAGGCTGCTAAAGATGCACAGATTCTACAATTCCAAAGGTGTGCACAGAAGAAATACAAGCTGTTGTGGGTTGTCACACTGTGACTTCACTTCTGCATTGGATGTGGCAGCTACCCCATAAAACACTCTGTAATGGAATAAACTCTGATCCCTGATGGCCAGGGGGCAGCAGTATTGAACAAGTAGTGGATGGGAAACACAATGACTTTGATTTTCCTTTGGCTGTTTTTACTTTTGTATTTTTCTGGCCTCAAACGATGTCAGAGGGTCAGGCAGGCAACAGATTGTCTACAGAGAGATAATAACTACTCTAGTCACAGATTACAGTATTATTAGTTTTATATTTCTAAACAATGTCAGAAGATATCAGACATCTCTGGAACCTCTGACCTAAACTCTGAAACACTGCTTATAGCATCAGCCAGCATTTCTCAGCAAAAAAAAGGAATAAAATTTTCTTAAAATAATCACAAACACCTCTCAGTCATGTAGGTTACAAGGCACTGTTTTTTATCACATTTCCTGAATCAAGTGGTTTAACCCAGTTAAGTAAATTTCCATGGTTTAAGCTATGCTAAGCTGGCATTGATACTGAGACAATCAACTCACCATCTCATCTCCAGCCACTTTTTCCCCTTCTTGCATATTTTCTCCTTCTCTGGCATGCACATTTATGCAGCTGAACAGCGAAACAAACTGAGAATACAGATTAAAACAAGACCAAAAGCTGTAAAATGATTAATTTTAGCACTCTCAGTTATCATGCAAATTGTGGAACGAAAGCTTAAGAAATCAAAACTTTCCATCAACTGTACTTACAAAGGAGGCACAAATGCAGACTTACATCTGATAAAGGGAAAAACCCACCATGTTACCAATATAGAAGGTTTTAATTTCATCTTTACTGTGTCTCATTTTAAGCCGCCAGCATAGTTGGAAACTGAAAGTGTGCAGCTAGGCCTTGTAATGAGAACTGAACTATGCCCGGCATAATTTTGTGCATATTATTCCTAAATTTCTGCATCCCTGCTATTTCTAACTCTGGTCTCCTTGGCTACATTTGTGAATCACAATAATTTGTAGAGTATTTGGTTTTCTAAATGCCTGGGTGTAAGAGTTCCTGGGGAGATGAGACAGATAAGCTCTTTTTGACTGTTGTATTAGGCGAGTGGGGACAACATTTGACTTCCAAACTCATAGAAGACTGGAAAAGAAGAAAATTCAGCTCACCAAAACAGAACTGGTCTGATTTATCTCTGTGTTACGCTCAAGTTATCTATTATACTGCTTGGATCATGGGGGTTAAATGCAAGAAACCTCAGTGCAATGCAAAAGGAAATATGCCTTTTTTCCATTCTCTTTATTGTGACAAAAGTGATTTTGATGTACCCTTTTTTGAAAATATGGAAAAGTCTGTATCTTAAAGGAAAAATGGTGGAAGTTCAGTTATTGGAGAGTCATACCAGAGGCATACAAAAGAATGTCTGGATCTAGACATGGCATTATTTGCACCTGCCTTAAATTCACTACATACACCAAAAGGGGCACTTGGAAGGAAAAAAGAAATGATCTGCTTTCCTGAATGAAATCTGCAAACAACAAGTTTCAGTGTTTATCATATCTAATTCAAAGCTCTGTCAAATACTAAAAACAGACCATTAACTTCTAAAGAAAGGCTGTGTTTCTGGTAGGTTTCTAGATGATACAGTACCCTAAGCAACAGTGGTACATCTTGCATCATACTGCTGTTACTACAGCATTACAAATTTGTTTGATATAATATATGGACTGTGTTGATAAAGATTTGTGTCCCACACTCTTCAAGCCAAACAACAGTATTACTGTAACACCACTTCAAAAATATTTACACAGTATTGGTGGGAGGGCAGTTAAGCAATGATACTTGTACGTGCCTGAACGTAAGACCCAGGTGAAGAACAAACAAAGCTGACAAATAACCTTTCTTTTTACTAAATGGTACTATGTATTCCAACTGTAACTAGTTCAAATGTTTGTGCTTTTGCAGAAATGGAAAACAGCAAATGTGTTCTCTAAGGAGAAGAAATGTCTAGAGGGAAGACAATAATGTTTTCAATTAACAAGTGAGAGGACCCCATCTTCAAATTTTCTTTCCAGTGAACAGGAGTAGGTTCATTTAATGAAATGCATTTGCATGGTGGCATATGTATCATTTTTTTAGTAGATGAACAATATAACAGATCTAAACATGTCTCTAATATAATAAATCTTGCTTTAATCCAAAATGAGAAGATAACTTGAGCTATTAATTCAATGTCTTATTACTGCTAAATGCTACTGGCTTTGAGATCAGAGGAATGGAGGGTGGCATACACATGCCAATATTGGACAGTGTTTCTGAAGCTGTTTGTGGAAGCAATGCAAGTAGCACCAATATCCATGCAGAAAAGTACCAGAAAACATGCTTAAGAGCAGAATAAACACACACACAGTAACACTGACTAACGTGGAGTTGTTAGTATGGCTTTTGGAGGTCACAGCCCAGGAATCCAGACATGCTCTTCCAGTGATCATGCAGATACAGGTAAGGTGGCTGATACTGTGAACTTCCATTTCAGAAATTTCACTTTCACTTCTGAGGAAGTGATATATCACAGACTTATTCTGCTGCCAAGGAGGAAACTGAAAAAAGATACCAGGAAATACAAGCATCTTTTCACTGATAAATGAACTCTTAGTTTTCTTTTTCTTTTTCCAAGTTAATGAAAGTTAATGATTGGTTGCTTTCTTTTACAGTGGCCAGGTATTACCTGGCAGTCTAGCAAATATATGTCCAATAAGCATGAATGATCGGGAGAACAGAGGAACAAAAATTTATAGTTTTCTGATGACATTTAATTATAGATGTTAATAAACACAAAAACTGGCTGTCACCTGCTGCAAAAGAATTTTACAAAACTGAATAGGATAAACAAGCAGATAAAATTCACTGTCAAAGACATACAGTCCCACACTGGACTACTACTCACATGATTCCTAGGTTTAAGTTTTTCAGTACAAGAATAAAGGCCAAATTAATGATCCATCAGCAAAGTTACAAAAAGGTTTTTTTTGTTTTTTTCTCCCCTCCCAGCATTTTCCACAGTTAAACTTCAGAACTCATTGCCACAAAATGCTTTGAGTAAAAGACAAGTAATGGCAAAATAAATAAATAATTAGAATCCATCCTCGGGTGCTACTAATCACAAAATTACAATATAGCATCAGGTTTCAAAGTGTTTGCACAATAAATACCTTTTAGGAAGCTGAGAAGGCATGCTACATGCTTACTCTGCCCTTCTACTGCTTTCTTGAACTCCAGTGTTGGCCCCTATCAAAGGAAGGACACTGGACCAAAACTACCTTTTATTGAACAAAATGCAGCCATTTTTATGCTGTGTAATGTTAATGGACACTGTTGGCAATCAAATAATTTACAGCTGAGTGGCAAAAATATATGCATTTTGGATCTAAGACACTGATCCTAAAATAGTTTACTTCTACACGCAGAAATAGAATAACATTTAGCTATTGAGGAAGTACATTAAAACCTCTTGGGAAATGCCCCCAGTGGATTTAACAGGCTAAATGCAAGCTACAGCAGCAACCTCTAAAGAAACAGAAGAAATACTTCTATTCTTATTTAGAAAGAAGGTTTAAATGAACACCAGTGCTGAACACTTCCACTCACAGAATCCTGGACTAGGGTGATACAGCCAGACAAAAAATCACAAGAGGAACACAAAAATCAGCCAAGAAGATTCAGTAGTGGCACTTATGCCTGGATCCATCACCTCCAGATGAAACCATTCACTTTTCAGAAGTGCCTGTTTCTTTCTCTTGTCTATAAAGGCAGTCCAAGTGACTAGTTCAGATGCAGAACTTGACAGTATAGGTGTCCAGCATTAGATGACATGAATCTCATGTACCTGGAAACTGAATACTGAAATAACTTTCACCTGCACCCATTAGGCATAGGAACTCCCCAAAGCAACTGTTCCGAAAGTAATGCCTCCTGCTTAATTATGTTGGCCTATGACATCAGAGGTGGATGTTGGTGCAGGAATTGAACCTTGCCAACAATATTCCATTACATTTTATTTCCATGTGACAGGTGGCAGTGGAGGGGCAGTCTGACTGCATGGCATATGACACGGAAGTGCAGATGAAGCAAAGGAGTGTCACTGAATTTCTCCATGCAGAAAAAAAATGGCACCCGCTGACATTCATTGATGCTTGCTGAACATTTATGGAGGCGGTGAGTGGTGCATTTCAACAGTGGTGACAACAGTGGTCACATCTGCTTGTGTAGGTTTTTACAAGTGCAACATGTAGGCTCTTGTTCATTGCTGAAAATGCACAGCTAGTGGTGTCTGTGCTGAAAAATAGCTTTTGTAGCTGTGAATTTGCTCTGTCAAATAGCGTGGTTGTACTTACTGTGTCTGCTGTAGTTCCCACAGAAATAAACAGAAGGCATTACTTTTGGAGTAATTTATATATGTTTTTAAGGTAGTGAATCTCAGAGTCAGAGAACGTTGTAAATATTCAGCAGCTACTTACATAAGGTTTAGGTCGTGCTCCAGTTGATACTGGGTAAGGTAAACAATCTAGACCCTGGTAGTCTGCACTTTTGTGCTTCCATGATCCTTTTCCTTGATGATCTCCGTAACAGCTTGTCTCCACTCGAGCAGGGCACTGTAAGAGAATTTTAAAAACCCTGTAAATAAAGGCAAGTCATAAATATTTTTAATGTGTACTGCAAGATAAAAACATTGGAATTTTATCTTTTTTAAAACTTTTTTATTTCTTGTGATGTGAAGTAGACTTTTTACCTCAATTCTTTTTCTTAAACATACACGTTTCATCATTTTTACATCTTGGGGTAAAGAGGTTTCCTTAAGAGCAAGTATATACAACTGGAGAATTAACAGATGTACATCTTCCCGAATATCAAGGAATGACCTCTGCTTTATAAAAAAACAAGATTTTATTTGAATCACTTAGAATCGTCTTTTCACTTAAATTCACAATTCTGTGTTCTTTTATCTAACTTAATTGAAGATCCTGAACTTACATACTCTGAACCTTCCAATCTCCTTTTCCTTATCCTCCAGGCTCAGAGATATTTTACTCAATTGCTTTACTTCATTTTACTCAATTGCTTTACTTCCATACAATTTTTTAAAAGACAAATATTCTAACACAGGACCAATGTGCACATGGTCACACTAACTTCAATACCAAGAAAAGATCATGCACAGCATTCCCTCATGTATACTAATTTGACTAAAAAAAAACCCCAATGAGGCGTGTGAACAAGGAGCAAGCCAAACTGCAATAAAGCAGGATCTGCGTTGGGATCAATCAGAGAAGTAGCATCATGGGTGCACTACAGAGCAGCACTAGACTGTAATCTGCAGTCAAAATCAGCCCATTTGCTGACAAATTTGCCACTGGTCTGTAGCTGCAACTCCATAGTTCCCAATTAGAGTATTCTTTGGGTTTTAAAATGAGGAGGCTTTGCAAAGCTGACAAAAAGATTCAGCATACAGCCCAAAAATGTTTGTAGATAACATGAATTGAGAGAATGTGTAAGTTAAGTTTTGTTCGAGCCACCTCACTAATATTAGAGAGGCAATTGTAATCAAACAATTTCTGTGTCACTTTCTGTGAATGATGAATGACTGAAACAAAAAAATACTTTAATTCTTCAGATCCACTGTTTTTTTTGTTTGTTTTTGTTTTTTGTTTTTTGTTCTGAAACTGAGTGTTAGACACAAAATGTAAATGAAAGAGATTTACCAAATAAATGAAGCACACTATTTACAGCAAGGCTGTTTTCTCACTGCTGATAAAGCTTTTGATATGGTTCCATACCACATTCTTTTCTTTAAATTGGAAAGATACATTTTTTAAGGGTGGAGTACGCAGTGGATAAGGAATTGGTTGAGTGGTTGCAGCCACAGGGTTGTGGTCAATGGTTCTATGTCCAGGTGAAGGCTGGTCACAAGCAGTATCCTCCAGGGATCTGTCCTGGGACCAGTACTCATCAACACTGGTACGTTCCACCACCTCTCTAGGCAGCTTGCTCCAATGCTCTGTCACTGTCACGCTAAAGAAGTTTTTTTCTCATGTTTACATGGAATTCCTTGTGTTTCAGTTCATACCCCTTGTTCTGTTGTTGGGCACCACCAAAAAAGAGCATAGGCCCATACTCTTGACTCTCTCCCACTAGATGTTTATGTGTAAGTGCTGACAAGATCCCCTCTCAGTCTTCTCCAGGCTGAACAGCCTCAGGTCTCTCAGCCTTTCCTCATACAGAAGATGCTTCAGGCCCCTAACCACCTTCATAAACCCCCAGTAGACTCTGTTTAGATGTTCCCTCTCTTTCTTAAACTGAGGAGCCAGAACTGGACACAGCACTTCACANTTGTAAATATTCAGCAGCTACTTACATAAGGTTTAGGTCGTGCTCCAGTTGATACTGGGTAAGGTAAACAATCTAGACCCTGGTAGTCTGCACTTTTGTGCTTCCATGATCCTTTTCCTTGATGATCTCCGTAACAGCTTGTCTCCACTCGAGCAGGGCACTGTAAGAGAATTTTAAAAACCCTGTAAATAAAGGCAAGTCATAAATATTTTTAATGTGTACTGCAAGATAAAAACATTGGAATTTTATCTTTTTTAAAACTTTTTTATTTCTTGTGATGTGAAGTAGACTTTTTACCTCAATTCTTTTTCTTAAACATACACGTTTCATCATTTTTACATCTTGGGGTAAAGAGGTTTCCTTAAGAGCAAGTATATACAACTGGAGAATTAACAGATGTACATCTTCCCGAATATCAAGGAATGACCTCTGCTTTATAAAAAAACAAGATTTTATTTGAATCACTTAGAATCGTCTTTTCACTTAAATTCACAATTCTGTGTTCTTTTATCTAACTTAATTGAAGATCCTGAACTTACATACTCTGAACCTTCCAATCTCCTTTTCCTTATCCTCCAGGCTCAGAGATATTTTACTCAATTGCTTTACTTCATTTTACTCAATTGCTTTACTTCCATACAATTTTTTAAAAGACAAATATTCTAACACAGGACCAATGTGCACATGGTCACACTAACTTCAATACCAAGAAAAGATCATGCACAGCATTCCCTCATGTATACTAATTTGACTAAAAAAAAACCCCAATGAGGCGTGTGAACAAGGAGCAAGCCAAACTGCAATAAAGCAGGATCTGCGTTGGGATCAATCAGAGAAGTAGCATCATGGGTGCACTACAGAGCAGCACTAGACTGTAATCTGCAGTCAAAATCAGCCCATTTGCTGACAAATTTGCCACTGGTCTGTAGCTGCAACTCCATAGTTCCCAATTAGAGTATTCTTTGGGTTTTAAAATGAGGAGGCTTTGCAAAGCTGACAAAAAGATTCAGCATACAGCCCAAAAATGTTTGTAGATAACATGAATTGAGAGAATGTGTAAGTTAAGTTTTGTTCGAGCCACCTCACTAATATTAGAGAGGCAATTGTAATCAAACAATTTCTGTGTCACTTTCTGTGAATGATGAATGACTGAAACAAAAAAATATTACTTTAATTCTTCAGATTCACTGGTTTTTTTGTTTGTTTTTGTTTTTTGTTTTTTGTTCTGAAACTGAGTGTTAGACACAAAATGTAAATGAAAGAGATTTACCAAATAAATGAAGCACACTATTTACAGCAAGGCTGTTTTCTCACTGCTGATAAAGCTTTTGATATGGTTCCATACCACATTCTTTTCTTTAAATTGGAAAGATACATTTTTTAAGGGTGGAGTACGCAGTGGATAAGGAATTGGTTGAGTGGTTGCAGCCACAGGGTTGTGGTCAATGGTTCTATGTCCAGGTGAAGGCTGGTCACAAGCAGTATCCTCCAGGGATCTGTCCTGGGACCAGTACTCATCAACACTGGTACGTTCCACCACCTCTCTAGGCAGCTTGCTCCAATGCTCTGTCACTGTCACGGTAAAGAAGTTTTTTTCTCATGTTTACATGGAATTCCTTGTGTTTCAGTTCATACCCCTTGTTCTGTTGTTGGGCACCACCAAAAAAGAGCATAGGCCCATACTCTTGACTCTCTCCCACTAGATGTTTATGTGTAAGTGCTGACAAGATCCCCTCTCAGTCTTCTCCAGGCTGAACAGCCTCAGGTCTCTCAGCCTTTCCTCATACAGAAGATGCTTCAGGCCCCTAACCACCTTCATAAACCCCCAGTAGACTCTGTTTAGATGTTCCCTCTCTTTCTTAAACTGAGGAGCCAGAACTGGACACAGCACTTCACANTAGACACAAAATGTAAATGAAAGAGATTTACCAAATAAATGAAGCACACTATTTACAGCAAGGCTGTTTTCTCACTGCTGATAAAGCTTTTGATATGGTTCCATACCACATTCTTTTCTTTAAATTGGAAAGATACATTTTTTAAGGGTGGAGTACGCAGTGGATAAGGAATTGGTTGAGTGGTTGCAGCCACAGGGTTGTGGTCAATGGTTCTATGTCCAGGTGAAGGCTGGTCACAAGCAGTATCCTCCAGGGATCTGTCCTGGGACCAGTACTCATCAACACTGGTACGTTCCACCACCTCTCTAGGCAGCTTGCTCCAATGCTCTGTCACTGTCACGGTAAAGAAGTTTTTTTCTCATGTTTACATGGAATTCCTTGTGTTTCAGTTCATACCCCTTGTTCTGTTGTTGGGCACCACCAAAAAAGAGCATAGGCCCATACTCTTGACTCTCTCCCACTAGATGTTTATGTGTAAGTGCTGACAAGATCCCCTCTCAGTCTTCTCCAGGCTGAACAGCCTCAGGTCTCTCAGCCTTTCCTCATACAGAAGATGCTTCAGGCCCCTAACCACCTTCATAAACCCCCAGTAGACTCTGTTTAGATGTTCCCTCTCTTTCTTAAACTGAGGAGCCAGAACTGGACACAGCACTTCACATGTGGCCTCATCAGGCCAGACAATCTTCCACAACCTGCTACCCACATCAGGATACCATTTACTTTCTTGTCCATAAGGGCACCAAGGTTAACTCATTTAAAGGCAACTAACTCTTAATGCTTAAATTAGCACAGATGATTCACTTGCTCAGAAACTGTTTTAATTACAAATACCTTTGCCTAACCAAACTGGCTTTTGCCTTAGGAGAATAGGCACAGTCATAAAATCACAGGTGTCTGAATCACCAGTTAACAAAATCTGACTGGCCCACAAAGGGAAGTGCATGAACTCTGGTGGCTTGGATTTCTCTTTTCAGGCAGAAAAGCAGATTACATTGCCACGGCATTTTGACAGAAGCCACTGAGCAGTTTCCTCCAAGAACACAGAATTCTGTCCGTTAACAGATGGGCAAGCTGAGATAAGGGAATGATGAAATGAATTTAGCTGGAAAAAGCTGTTTCAACTTACTAACATACAAAAAGAAAGAAATGAGGGACAAGCATGACAATTTTCTAACACTATCACTGCAGAATATGGAAAAGCACGCTGCAAAATATAACACTGGGAGATGCAGCATTCTGAACTTCCCAGCTTGAGGGACACTGTGACCTGCACAGATGTTTACTCAAGGAATTTATTTTTACAAAATGTAGCAGCAGTGATGGGAAAAGCATTAAAACAAGAGCAACTTCCAGGAATTTCATGCCAGCACTAACATGTGGAGATGCAAATCCAAACAACTCTATCTTAAGAACTGACTTTAATCACAGGCTAAAGTAGAGAGTAAACACTCCTACTTCAGAACTTCTCACACTGTTCCTTCTCCAGTTACTCATTTCTGTAAAAAAAACAACTTGCTTGTTAAAAAACTGCTAAAGTTATATTATTCCTTTTAAATCCCATTTGCCTTCAAAATAAAAGCTTGGGTAATTGTCTTAATTGATGAAACTTGCCACCATAAAGTATCCTTAAGTACAGGAATGCATCTTCAAAAAAAATACAAAAAACATTAAATGAACTCTTAATGAAGATAAATAATGTCTTCCTTGCTTTTGTGTCTTTATATAAATATTACAGGTGTAAATACACTAACACTGAACCTTCAATTTCACTATATTCTACCTTGAGAAACTGCGTCAAATGCAATCATCAAGAGGCACACTCCCTCCTAAAAAGTGAGTTTAAAGTTTTTAGGCCATGTTGACAGAAAACCTACAAGTCAATTCCTGTGACACTTCTGTTTATCTGACCTATAGATGTCCAAGCAGCTTAAAATGTTTTGTTATCGAGCCAGAATTGTAATTTACTGCATCCTTGAAACTAACTTCCTCACCTTATCCAGAAACACAAGCAGATCTGAAAACTATTATACGATGAACATCTAATTGCTAAAAGTTAGAAAATGTGTTGTATGACACACATTCTTACCCATTGTTTGTGCCTTGTGGTAGAAGGAGTACTGGAAGGAGATGACCTAGCACTCAAAGCTTCTTCAATATCTAAATTCAACTGTTCCAGTTTCTTCATAAGACATGACATGGAGTCTGACCATTCCGAACTTTTTTCTGATTGGGTCTAAAAGAAATTAAATACACATTAAGTCTTAAAGCATCCATGCTTTTTGTGGCTTGAAAACTTATTTTTGTCTCTGGAAGAAATATGACCAGCGTTTTCTCTGTCTCTGTGTAACTTTCCCCATTTAGAAAGCTTCAATTACCACTCGTCTTCTGTTGACACATATTCATTGCTGCTCTTCATACTCAAGTGATCACACTCCACCTCAGCACAAGTGAATGGCTTTCCAACACATCATCTTGAGTGAATTACTGTCAGATCAAACTAACCATAACCAAGACCAACAAGCAAAATAACTTTAATTAGTCTTCTCCTTCGGCTGTTTCCATTTTATCATCTTCACTGATCGTATACTATTGGTAAGGATCAAAAGACAGAAAGTTATCGTGTACGAAGTATTTTATTCCTTCCTATGAATCCAGACTAAGTCTTGTAGCTTTCTTATGCCTATCTGCCTGACTGGTCAAAACATTTTCACAGAATCACACAGAATCACAGAATTGTAGAGGTTCGAAGAGACCGAATCCAACTCCCTGCTAGAGCAGGTTCCCTACAGCAAGTTGCACAGGTAGACATCCAGATGGTTCTTGAATATCTGCTTAAAAGGAGACAACAAAACCTCTCTGAGCAGCTTGTTCCAGTGCTCCATCACTCTCATAGTAAAGAAGTTCTTTGTGTGAAACTTACTGTGTTCCAGTTTCTACTCATTGCCTTTTGTCAACCATGTTGTGTTTTCACAGACCCATTTTCTCTTTTTATCTGAACTGCTTCACCACATAAAGAAAACTTTCACTGACTGCAGTGCAACTGTCAAAAATACTTTATTTTCTGTAGTTCCCTAAAAGTCCTTTCTTAGTGACTCCCACTGAGCATTTTCTCTCTGATGTACTCCCATCGAACACCTTCTTGGGGACATGGTTTAGTGGGCATGATGCTAATGGGTTGACAGTTGGACTAGATGGCCTTAGTGGTCTTTTCTAATCTTAATGATTCTATGATTCTCACAGCAATCCCTGTGTATGCTGTTGCATTATGCCTCATTTTCCTCATTCAAGTCACTTCTAAAAATTTGTAAGAAAAGCAGCCACAATTACCTCTGTCATACGGACAACTACAGGGCCACTTGTTTGTCTCTGTTCCAAAGCTTCTGTTCTTTCATCCTCCTTACTTTCATAAACATCACATATTTTTGCAGAGGATCATACTATAGCAGCCGATTCTAATGGTCTGAGCATACAAACAATAATATTACATTACCATTCTGACAAAATCCTAAGAGCACTGTAACAACGCTCCACAGTACCTGGGGGAGCTAGAATAATACTATTTTTCCTCTTAGACAAAGTTTTGTTGAGGTTTGTTTCCTCGTGAGGATTTAGTAAGTAGAACCCAAATAAAATTGTAATTTGCTATCACAGAACAAAGAGTTACAAATAGAATCCACAAGGCTTATTTCAGTATCACACTGACGTATCTGACTTCTAATAGAAATCTAAACCACCGTTACTACGTAGAAGCCCCCAGTCCTTCAGACACCTTGTCACACATTACCAACAGAAGCATATTCCCTTCAGAGGGAGCTGATATTCTTTTAGCAGTCATTCCTTTGAAAGACAGAAAATTAAATATTCTATTGTTAATTTTACAAATATTAACTATTTATTCTTCTAATTTATGAGCTCTAACTGAAATGCTGTTAAAAGTGTAAAGCTATTTTTCAACTCTGTAGCTATTAAAATTATCTAAATAGATTAAATAATTACTTATCATTTTCTTCACAAATATTTTAAAGTAAAATACACAGTACTTCACAGAAAATGAGTATCAAAAGACAATCAACATGTGGAATCCTTTCTGAGTGAGATGAACTTATATAGGAAATGTGAGTGTTGATGCATCTCTACAGTACTCGTTTCTAAACAAGATTCCACATTTTCCTGTGGTTATGCTTCCTCAAGAACTTATCTTTCCAATGCTAAAGAATGCTCAAAAACATCCCCAATCTAATTCAGCAAAAATGAATGTAGAAAGTCTGTCAAAATTAAATAGGAAGGCTCTGGTTTTCAAAGCTGTTGAAATATAATTTAACAAAAGGAGCTGTAAGAATGTAGCTTCTTAGCAGTGGTAAACAATTCTGAGGGAGATATTACGTACAAAAATGCGTGTAATGTGTTTTGACTTCAGCGAGCTATGCAAAAATTGTACTTGGTAGGTGACAAACTTAGAAAGTTATATTAGGAATTCATAGTTTCCAGTTCATTAAAAAGTAGGAGAGATTTAAACAAGTGAAAACAGTCTCTGCAATTTCAGTATTTCAGTGGTTTGAAGAAGTACCCCAAGAATTTAGAATTTTCCATAAAAAAATGTGAAGACAGAAAATCATGAGACACTAAGAAAGGTCAAAGAATATTTCCAGTGAAGATTTCAAGTGCATGTAATAATTCATGTATGAAATATAACGTTACAGTAGACAATACAACTGCATGCTCTGAGAGGCACAGTAGGTTGCTGCCTTGATGAACACATCTACTGGCCCAATACTCCTGGTATTCATCAATACTCTGCAACATTTCTGAATGAGTCGTCCTCCCTTCTACTTTTTTTAAATTAATCTTCTTTAGCAGTAGTTGAACTCAAACTGTAGTTGTTTCTTAAAAATTCAAGTTCTGTAGAGTTTCCCTGCACTATATCTCTCCTGTTTTTCTTCATTGAGATCAGTTCTTTCTAGTTCGGTAAGACTGTATGTTGTGTTTACTGAATGAAGGGGATGAGGAAAAAGATGGGTTTTCATTATCCTTGGAGATAAAGCTAAACGGGCCTACTTAACAAATACCATTGACTAATTGGAAATCCAGCACAAAAGTGCCACTTGGAATAAGTGCTGATTGGCTACGTATTTCAAAGGTTGCCTGAAACTCCTGCTGAAACATGATGCTACTTACATTCAGAAATATACAGCTCACACAGTAGGACTTCCAACAAGAGAATAAATTCTGCCTAATCCATTCAGAAGGAACATAGCCCCTCAGTGTTTCACCCCAGGAACTGGGTTGGACGCGATAGAAACACTCAGAATATCAGAGTATCCTGTCCATGGCAACTGCAGAGGCTGTGGGGTCAGACATAGGAAGGTTTTGTATCTTGCTCGTCAGGAGGGAAAAAATGGGAGTCAAAAGTATCTAAGAATGGTGGGCCTTTTTATTCACTGCTTTTCTCCCTAAAAATGTGCGCGGGGAGAACACTCCTTTCCTATCCTTTCAAGGTCTCCTTTATTTGTTGGAGCCACTTACTGAGCATGGGAATACTGTCTGAAGAACTTGAAAAGGTTAGAGATAGAAATGCATTACAGGAACACATATTTTGTATGCTACATGTTGGACAACTCCGGGCAGATGAACAGTACTAGAAAATAAGAGAATCCCTTGTTAAATGTATCTTTTTTTCCAAGGTAGAGTGACCCTGTCTGTGAAGTCCAGGATATATTAAGCAGAGTATGACATGTTGGTCTTGTATGCGATCTGCTCTGTCAAGTGGATTTCTCAAGTTCCATGTACTTTTCTATACAACAAAAAGATAAAAATATCAACCAAACAGGTATTAATCTCTGCGTTCCACACATTTCTAAGTAGTGCACACTTCCTTAAACTTCAAGCAGTTATTACTGTAGCTATTATGTTTCAGATAGGAATTCAGAAGAAACTTCTAGAGATCAGCCTAACTTACAGGTTGCTAGATGCTCCTGCAGTCACAACTTGTTTTTGAACAGCAGCCTTGAGGTTTTTGTTGCACATACTTCCATATCCAGAATTTGTACTCACCTACATAGCTGGAATTTCACTGCTACCAATAACAAATGACAAAGGTAAAAACAGTGTACATGATAACAGTCCATCATCTAAACAATTATTTGTTCATTTCTTAGGTTGAGAAGTAAACACATTCCAGACATTCAACTATTTGTGTCTTTTAGGACCAAAGGCCTCTGTGCCCTGTTTCTCAGCCTTCAAGTGTTCTTCACTAATCTTATTCAGCAAGAACATCTATGATAAAAGACGTATCTGTTTCAGTGTTTTGCCCGTGAAGCTTGCTGCAATAGGCATAATAGCTGCCAGTAAATCTAAATTTAAATTGAAAGAATGTGGCAAAAATGAGCAAGTCCATATAGAACACTCAGGGGTCAGGGTTAACCTTGCTGCCAGACCTCATCATATACTGCAAGCAGCAGGGTTTCCAAGGGAAAGGTTATGAGAAAATTACACAACTCTAAATTTAATCTGATAACATGCGGCTTTCGCCTCGGATCCATTCAATAGGCCCAATTGTTCTGATAATTAATGTATTGTAAAACTTCTAGTGATGAATTACTAACCTCTACATATAAAAATACCAGTGCTTTTTAACCCTCCCTAATGTTAAATCAGTTTAGATAAAATTCTCTCTGATGTACAAGCTAGATCCACAAAGAATGATTTTGTGGAAGAACTGCAGAGACCAAATACCACATTCTGCTCCCACTGCACTGATGGGGCTCCTCTGTTCTCAAAAGAAGTTCTGTATAAAAGGTCACATCCACTGGTGGCTTTGCCTACAGGGGCTGGGGAAGGAAGCCAGATCGGAACAGTATAAATAATCTTTCGGGGGAAAAAAAGAAGCATATAGAATACAAAGGACTCCTATTCTCAAAATAGGCTTATATACGCCTTCCATATTGGAGATAAAACATTTCAAAGGGAATTTTGCCTTGTACCCCTCTACAGAATTGCTCAAGTATTTACAGAGCCTTGAGATGGACATCTGTATGCAACCTTCCCCACAGAAGGCAGGTAAATAAACTCTGCAGTTAGCAGCCTTTCCACTTCTAACGATTATAATGCTATCCATCAGAAATGAGCAGAGAAAGTCTCTTCAGCCTCTCCAGTTAGTAGGCAAAACCGTAAGCACAGCTAAGCTAGATCCTTCTTAACCCACAAACACAGAAGCACACACCTAAGATGGGCTAACAGGATCTCAGAAGTGTTCTTGGAGTAAAGGTACGTGAATACAGATGTGGACATAACTAATCTGTTTTAAGGAAATACCTTTTACAGAATGACTTCTTTCCCCCCAAACCTATGATGTTTACACTTCCTAAATATGGCTGCATGCAGGTGGAGCTTTATGTTCCTTCTCTCCAAATGCTTCTTCCCACCTAATTTTCAGTTTTCAGATGTATGGCTTATTAAAAAGATATTCAGTTGTGACACAAGCCATACACGAGTGACTCTGATCAGATGTTCTGAAGGTCTGATGTTCCAGAGCCCCAGCTTGTGACTGAAATGCTTTCTCTTCTTTCTTTCTTTTAACCTTAGCCACGCACTTCTATAACCTGCACATTTGTGTCGTGGTAAACTATCAGCTGTGTCTTTCAGGATGAACGCAGCAGAATGCAGAAAGATAGTGTGGAAATACTAACTTCAGGATGTAGAACAATAAAGCCATTTTTAAAAGTTATTTTATTAAAAGTGCGAAACAAGAATGAAAGGGAAGCCAGAGATGTGGTACTATCTGAAAACAACGTAACTCTTACTATTTGGATTTTCAAGGTAAATTAACATAAGCTCAGAAAAAGAGTCACTGATGCTGTTAACAGTTCTTTCTCAGACAGAGAATTGGTAAAGCTGGACTGATGTTCTACGACCATGTAACCTGCTTAGCGCACGAGGGAAAGGCTGTGGGTGTAGTCTACCTGTGCTTCAGTAAAGCCTTTGACACTCTCTCCCAAAGCACTTTTCCAAAGAAGTTGGCAGCTCATGGCTTGGGCAGGTATTCTTTGCTGAGTAAAAAAGTGCCTGGAGAGCCAGGCCCAAACAATGGTGGAGAATGGAGTTAAATCCAGATGGGAACCGGTCAGTAGTTGTGGTCCCCAGGGATCAGTACTGGGGCTGGCTCTGATTAGTATCTGACCAGGATGAGGGCATTGAGTGCACCCTCAGTAAGTGCGCAGATGACACCAAGCTGGGAGGAAACACTTACCTGCTTGAGAGCAGAAGGTCCTGCAAAGGGACCTGGACAGGCTGGATCACTGGGCTGAGGCCAATGGGATGACAGTCAAGAAGACCAAGTGCTGAATCCTGCACTTTGGTCACAATAACCCCAGGTAACATTACAGGCTTAGGGCAGAGAGGCTGGGAGACTGTGATGAGGAAAAGGATCTGGGGGTGCTGGTTGACAGCAGGCTGAGCATGAGCCATCAGTGTGTTCAGCTAGCCAAGAAGGCCAATGGCATCCTGGCTTGAATCAGAAATAGTTCAGGCAGCAGGTACAGGGAGATGACTGTCCCTCTGTACTCAGCTCTACTGAGGAGGCACTGTGAGTGCTGTGTTCAGTTCTGGGCTCCTCACTACAAGAAAGACAGTGAGGCGCAGCAGGGGAGTTTCAAGTTGGATATTAGGAAAAAAATTTATTCTCCAGAAGAGTGGAACAGGGCACCCAGGGAGGTGGTGAAGTCACCATCCTCGAGATCCGTCCAACAAATGTGTAGATGTGGTGCTTACAGACACAGTTTAGTGGGCATGGTGGAAGTAGGTTGATGGCTGAATTGGACAGAGGTCTCTGCCAAGCTTAATGATTCTATGACACACATTTAAAAACAGACATCATAAAATGGCATTTAGTTACTTGTACCAAAAAATTCTTTTTTGGGTTTGCTCAAATGATTCAAACTCAATTTTTCATTTTCCCAGTTCTAACATTTCTAACAAATGATGAGGTCAGGAAACACCAAATTTCACAAGCAGCCTGTCTGAGCAGCCTGTACTGCTGACACAAGCCACACAACCAGCACCATGTCCAGACATACTGCCTGAACTGACATCTGCTCACATTTCAGCATATACATTTACCATTGTGGGTTATCCTATCTTCAGATGCTCAAAACAGATGACAATTCATCATTTATCTACTCTATCACTTCCTTCCCTGTAAGAGGTGAGAAAGCAAACTGTACTTCTTGCAACCCAAACACGCCTGCTCTGTGCAGTAGTCAAATTCTTCACTCACTTGTCTGCACTGGGCTTGGCCCCTTCTGCAACAGTGGTTTTATCTGAATACCACAATTAGTGATCATGAGTATCAAAGCAGTTCACATACACAGGTATTCAGGGATGAATTTGACTTCACTAAAAATTATTAACTTCAAAATACTGTGAACTCATACTATGAAAAAAGTAATAACTCATGCCCGTTGATAGCTTCCTGCAGTGCATCTTGACAGCACCTGAGAATGGGTTTCACAAAAGCTGAAGGGTCTCATCCCATTAAATCTACAAGTTACAACATGTAAAAAGTAATGCACAGTGTTTTCAGTTGCACCTATCTTTCCAGAATCCACCTGTTTTCTTAAAAAATTAAAGTGCTTCGCTTAATAAAAGCATGTTTAGGCAAGATGTAGAAGAGCTAGGCTCAGCCTCATCTTTTGCCTGATGCATTTTATAGCCAACATTTAAAAAAATAAACAGAAAAAAATTTTAGTACTGGTTGTGCAGGAAGTTCCTCCTCTTTTCCCAGATGAAGTAGAAACAAACACAGTAAGCTTCTTTATTGGTTATGGCACCTAGCATGATGGGAACACAGCAGAAGAGCTTTCACTTTGGTAAGACTAGTGTGATGGTATTCTCTATCCCAAAGCAAGACTTCATTCCCAAGCTACATAGAAGAAGCACTTCCATCACACATATCTCTGATGCATCCAACAAGACTTTTAATTATTTTTGCACAGAGTTATAGGAGAACCTATGCCCATCAACACTTATTAACACAGACTCCTACAGAAGGTTCAAACACATGAGCCTGTATTTTCAAGCAGTTGAGAAATCTGAACTCTTCCAGGGAAGATGAATCATTACATCCTGGAAGACGGAAATATATCGCTTCCTTTTACACATAAAGCAGCAGCCACCAGCATTTTTGAAGACATTCATCTTGGGATATACGTGTAGGCTGTCAATTGACCAAAGTGACTCAGAGTCATCAGTCCCACCAAATGCAGCCTCCCAGTCAGGTGAGCATCAGGATAAGCACCAAGCTCTTAGTCCTACCATGAATCATACCACTTTGACACCATACAGAAAAAAAAATAAAAAAAAAAAAAAAAAAAAAGACAAGCAGGTGGCCTTAAATTGAGAAAGCAGCCCAGAAAATAATACAAAAACCCAGACTTTATCAATGCATGTCTGGTCTAACACACGTTCTCAAGTAGCAGTCAGCAGGCGATGCCCAAAGAAAGGATGCAAAAACTGGGCAGAAATAAACAGGCATTTCATACCAGATGTTCTGTCAACTTTCAGTACCAAAACTCACAAGTTATATCTGTGTCAGAACACGGACAGCAAATTGAATAGAACTCTTAAGTCAAGCAGTCAAATGCTTCCTGTGTCCTATATTCTTCTGGATTCAACAGAAACACTGAAAAAATTCAGTGCAGCTCTGAATGTATTCTCAGATCATAGCCACCAAGACACGAGAAGCAGAGCTCTTCCATTAAAACATTTTCCCCTACATGTCCACACTACAACATGCTTCAGAGTCCACTGTGTACTCTGCAACCTCCATCTTCTACTAAACATGAATACAGCCTGAACAAGGTATAATACCAGAAATAAAGCACTATTCTGGTTTTATTTTTTGAAATAAAATGTGAGTAAATGGTCTAATCTAAATGCTAAATGTAAAAAAATGTATTAAATAAATACTGTAGCCTGACCTCAGCCTTTCAAGACAGCAGTGAACAACAGGTCACATTCAGCCTCACTCCCCACATAACAGCCAGGTGACGTCAGACATAAATCCCATAAGTCACTGCCTTCGTTTTGGCTGGGACCAAATTGTTTTCTTCACTGTATCTGCTATGATGCTATGTTTTGGTTCTAGGAGGAAAACAATGTTGATAACGCAGCAATGTTTATTGCTGCTGCTAAGCAGTGTTGCACAAAGCCAAGGCCATTCGCAGGGAAGGGTCCAAGGAGCTGGGAAGGAACAGAATTAGGACAGCTGCCTTAAGTTGGCCAAAGGGATATTCTATGTCAGATGACATCAAGCATGGGAGTTTTGAAGGGGGTGTAAGTTTATCTTTCTCTTTTGCTCACTGGTGAGTTAGCTGAGCGTTGGTTGGGGGGTAGTACGTGCATCACATCTTATATACATTCACGTATATATTATCATAACTATTATCCTTTTCTCTATTTTAGTAAAAAGTTTTATCTCAGCCCACGATTTCTACATTTTTCCATTCTCTGCTTCATTCCACTGGAAGGGGGGGAAGTGAGTGAAAGGCTCTGCAGTGCTCAGCCACCTGCTGGGTTAAACCACAACACTCCAAAAAGCTTAAGTGCAGCATGGAAGCACAGAGCTGGAGCCTGAGCAAAGCATGCTGCTGCTTGGCACACTCTGATGTAGGGCAGGGCAAGGCAAGCACTGCTCCCCACAGCGACATGAGCACCCTGCCCTGCTCACCTGCAGAGCTGCAGTGTAGCCAGCAGGGAAGCCACTACTGTGGGCTTGGCTTCACTTGCTACTGCTATAGTTAAAATAAGTCCTTGTTCAGTATTAATAACAATTAGAACTAGCAAGACAGTTGAATTAAACAAGGACTTGCCTCGTTGCTCCATACACCACCACCCATGCTAATCAGCCCACTGTCAGAGCACACCTGCAAAAAAGATGGCGCTCTACATCTGGACAGACAGCATTAAAGGTACTGGGAGCTGCTCATCAGCCCCTGCCTGTCAGGGCCAGCTCTGCTTGGCAATGCAATACAAGAGCCGAGTCGTTTTTCTGAAAGCACTACTATCAACATTTCCTTGCAGAACTTTGGAGCAAATCCTAGAGATGAAGAAGTGCAGAAACATCTGTCACATTTCCAAATCTGCACAGCATACTGGAAATGCCAAGTGCCAGCACCCCCCCAAAAAAACAAGGAGAAATGATGCTCTTTCCAAGATACACAGGCACTCATGGCTCTGTGAAGTCAGAAGGTCTCACAATACCCTGTTACAAAGATGCTCAGGTTAGCAGTGTGCTTCTAAGCCAAAATTAATGGAAAAAAAATCTCAATCCCAGGCACGCTCTTGCACAAGGACAGCTCTGCAAAAGAGAATTTCTGGTGGCTTTGAATACGCGATGATAAGGAAAATGATGGCGTGAATTACGACAAAGAACAGCAGAAACCTAACGGATGCAACCCTCCTGAACCACATCCTGTCTTTACCAGCAGAACAATAAAGAGAAGGCCCACAAACGTAGCTCGGCTCAGTTCCTCCATCTGCACGAGCAGCTCTGCGCCCACATTTAACTGCAGGGCCTTAACGTCACCCACAGCGCAAAACAAAAGCGATCTCTGGATACGCTGCAGCAGTAAGGCGGCCGCCGCCTGCCCCTCCCCCACACAGCCGCCATGGCGGCAGACAGAGACGCGGGAGCCGCGTGAAATCAAGATGGCGCCGCGGCACGGCCGGGAGGATTCCCGCCCTCCCCGCCAACAATGGCGACCACCCGCCCTTTCCAGAAGCTCGCGCGCGCGCTCGGAGGAGGGAGGGGGAGGGAAGAGGCAGCGCCCCGAACTGCGCGCGCAGCACATCCCGCTTCCTCTTGTTCCACTCCCTGGCGTTGCGCGCATGCGCTGCCGTGACGTATCCAGCGGGTGGCGGCGGCCGTCGGCTCGCGGGGCGGCAGCGCCACCTGGCGGGCGGCGGCGGTCCCAAGCGGGAGGAGGGCTTGGCCACGCGAGGGGCTTTCGGTGTCCGCCGGGAGCCGGCCGCGCCTCGTCCGTGGGCATGAAGAGAGATGGTGCTCTCTGCCCGCCCCTCTCCGGCAGCCGTTGCCGCCCCGAGGCTGCTAAGGGCTGGGTTGCGGGCAGCACCTGCAGCACCTGCAGGGGGCGAGGATGAGCGCCGCTGCCGGACTCCACCGCGCTGCTCTCGGGGCTGTGAGGAGCGGGGACGGGCTGCCCGCGCCTGCCCACGGAGCGGCCGTGATGGGGAAGGCGAATAAGCGCCTTCGTAATGTGGCTCTGCCATGGAACAGTGCCTCAGTTTCCCGAGTAGGACCTGCAGCTCAGCGGGCTCAGCTGATGCCTTTCCTCGACATCACAGCGGGGTTAGGTGGCGCTTTAAAATAGTGTAAATAGTGTAAATCTTGGGAAGTATTTCTGTCGAATACGTGCTGGTGCTGAGGTAGTCTGTCTATGTTCAAAGCTTGTTCCCGATACGTATTTACGTATCAGGATACGTAAGTATCAGTATAAGTATCAGTACGTATATGTAGCAGAATACATATTTACATATACGTAAGTATCAGTATAAGTATCAGTATCAGTACGTATATGTAGCAGTATACATATTTACATATACATAGATACGTGACTGAATAGTCTGCACACAGGCAATCCACACTAATGCTGTAAGTGGGGTGTCACAATCATGGGATGATAAAACCACAGAATGGCTGTGATCCTTCTTGTGCTGGGGACTCCAGGCC
This sequence comes from Odontophorus gujanensis, assembly GCA_013399175.1. Taxonomy (NCBI): domain Eukaryota; kingdom Metazoa; phylum Chordata; class Aves; order Galliformes; family Odontophoridae; genus Odontophorus; species Odontophorus gujanensis. Next base: position 44,570 of record VXAB01008579.1, read on the forward strand.
TGGGCACAGTGCTACAGATGGGGCCTCATGAGGGCACAATAAACAACAGCGATGCAGTTGTGGCTGATTCAGAAAATTATGTTGAATCTGAGGTTTGACTATACAGCCTCGGTTCCAATAATCTTTTATGAATAGCATCATCTGAATGGATCATTTCAGGCAATCGCACCTGTAAAATTTATCCAAATCGTAATAGCCAGGCAGCACTGGCAGGCAGAGGAACACTGCTCCATTTGACATCAAAATCCTGAGTTTTGGCATAGGTTAAGAAATGAATGACTAAACAGAGCATTTTCAAAAGGATTTAGCATTTACGTACTTGGTTTGGCCTATTAAAACGAGACTGACTGGGCAGACTGGAGTGTCTCATTTTTTGATCTTTCTGGTAATCCAAAAAGTTTCTTCTTCAAAATCTTTTATATTTGTGGGCATGCACAGAAAGGATATGAAGAGGGAGAGGAAGAAAAGAAATTCTGGACACTAGAAGCCCAAGTCAGGACATAATCACAGTTCCTTCAGTTAACAACAATGAAGCCTGGCAAAGCTTCAGATCCAGATTTGAGGCTTAGCCTCCTACCTTGGCACTATGACACAAATGGCAATGAAGAGAATTTAATAGAAGAGAGAGTCAAGGCTGTGAAGCCTAAAAATGTTACAGTACAGCTCCTGCTGCCAGGGGATCTTAATTTTAATTGTGATCTTTTGTTTGATTTGGTTCAACACAGATGATAATAAATAAACCCCCTGTTTATATTCTCCCATAGTAAATAAAACTCAAACCTACTGTAGCCTATCAGTCAAAATATTTTTCAATGGCTTTCATAAATCTGCTCCTTTATTTTTCTTAATTTAAAATGCTAAATATATTTTTCCTCTGAGTTTCTTTCATATCTTATTCATCCTCATATTTTAAATAATTACACTTTTCCTTCCTCCCTTCCTCCCTTCTTCCCTTTTCCTTCCTCCCTTCCTCCCTTCTTCCCTTTTCCTTCCTCCCTTCCTCCCTTCTTCCCTTCTTTCTGTCTTCCTTTTGACCTGTTGTCATAAGAGGGCCAAGTCATACCATTCTTTCTTGGTGCTCATTCAACTGCTTAAGAATTTCAGCTGCTGCTTTTGAATAGAAATGTTCATATATAGTTTCATACATATATTCATAGGTAGTTTCAAGTCAGTTTGAAGGATGGGAAGAAATATCAGAAAATTCAAACTTCAAAATTTAATCACGTTTTCTGCCTGGATAGACAGAAGAGACTCAAGTGACTGTAAGCTAAAGATGAGGATGTATCATCCCAAAGCACTTGCGAGCAGCTGCTGGTGAGCAGAAGAGTACTAACTGGCCAGGCAGTGGAAATGCAGCAGCTGCCTGAGCACACGTTGTCTCTTGTCAGAATCGCAGCAGGTCTGGAGACATCCTGTGCAAAGGGAAATACAGTAAACTTGGCCAAGTGTGGAGAAAATAGCAGGATGGTGGTGGAAAAACACTTGAGAGATGGAGATTGGATGGTGAGCCTGGAGGTTACAGGAAACCATGATCCATTAGTTCTGCAGAACGCTACTGTGGTCATCTTAAATCTGAAAAACACTTTGGAGCAGTTCTTTACTTTTCTGAGATAACCTTGGTAATCACCTTGGAGTGATTAGATTAATTATGTAGAAAGAGCAGGACAATGCATTTTAACTTCGTATCCTGAGACACTAGATTTTATTAATGATGCCTTTTCCTTAACAAAGTGCAATTAATCCGTGATCAAGAAATAGACAAAAAATAAATAATAATGGGGACAGTGGGCTGTTCAGATCTTGTTTGATGACATTACAGGATTTGTATTGCTTATTCCACATGATGGTTATTTTCTGTATTATAGGGTGGAAAGAGGCAGGTTGAGAAGACCTACAATTGTTTCCTTTTCAGCTGCTCTTGCAGAACCTCAATGAATTCAATGAAAAATGACAAATCCATCTCTCGTGGCCAAGAATCAAGACATGGATGCGGTCAGTTCCTTCTGGAATGCCAGCCAGGGAAAAAGAGTGTTGTGTTAATAACTGTCACAGAAAATAAATTAAAATAGGTTTTAAAACAGTTTGCTGTGTTGTTTTCCCAGCAGATATCTGAGTGGCTGAAATCTCCCATTAGGATGAGAGACTGCGAGCATGACATTTCTTGCAGCTGGAGCAAGAAGGCCTCATCAACAGGCTGCCCTTGATCAAGTGGCCTATAGCAGACCCTGACCACCAGCTGTCCTTTATTGGTGTGGTCCCTAATCTTAACCCACAGGCTCTCTTCCTGTTCCTGACTGTTTCTCAAAGGGAGCTCCTTGCTTTTTAATATAGATGCCAACTCTCCCACCCCTGCTACCTTGTCTGTCCCTTCTAAAAAGCTCACAGCCCTCAGTGGTGGTATTCCAGGTATGTGAATCATCCTTCCATGTTTATGTGATAACAAGATCATAGTTTTCCAAATGCACCACAGTTTCCAGCTCCTCCTGCTTATACTCACACTGCATGCACTGGTACAGAGGCACTTCAGCTGGGTTTTTGTATGCATTGCCTTCCTAGAGCAGCCCTCCCACAAACCTCTGGGACAGATTGGAGGTTTTCCCCCACTGCTTCCTAAAGTGACTGTTTCCTGGCTCTCTGTCACTCAGCAGTACACCCCTTTCCCCAACAGCTGTAGTTTAAAGCCCTGGTGATGAACCTAGACAGCTTGCTGCATAGTGTATTCTTGCCCCTCCTGGTCAGTTGTGTTGCATCCTATGCCAACTTTCCCAGTTAATCAAAGGTAACATTTGTTTTGTTTTAATGTTTTTGTGGCTTTTTTTTTTAATGTCTCCTGTGTTGCAGCATTTCAATTACAAGAAGCTTGTCAAAGTGACATAAGGACACTGATCACAGCAACAAATAAATCATGCAAATCTTAAGAAGTGAGTGAGACTAGTGAAGAGGTAAATTTTTCTTTTCGTTGCTGATGTCTTTTAAATGCCTGCACTTAGTCAGATGGAATCTCCCTGTGGAGGTTTTCAAAGATACCTGTGACTTTTCCTCTGACTGTGTAAGGACTTTATGTGCTTGATTTAACAGATATTTTTTCTATAATGTGGAAACTCGATACATTCCTTAACACCCAAATCCAGATAACATATTGCGTGTGCCCAAACTCTATGTTAAGATGTGCAACATTTCCACTCCTACTCCTCCTTGTCCTCCACCCACATCCCCAGTTATTCTGGCAAGGAAATGAAACTATGACACCAACAAGCCTACCAGATTCTGTTGATGATCAGATACTTAAATATCTAAATTTTAAATGAAAATTAATTACCCAGTGTTTGAGTTTAACCTGGCAGGTGGCTAAGCATTACACAGTCATTCCATCCTTCCCAGTAGGATGGGGCAGAGAATGAGAAAAACAAAAGTAGAACTCGTGGGTTGAAATAAAACTATTTACTAAGCTAGAGAAGAGGAAACAGATAATAGTTATGACTATATGTATATACGAATGTATATAACAACTGATGCACAAGCAATTGCCCATCATCCCCTGATCAATGCCCAGCTTGCTCCTGAGAAGTGGAAGAGAGAGACATGAACCCCCACCCCCTTCAGAACTCCTTCCACATGACATCATATGGTTTGGAATATCCCTATGGTCAGTTTAAGTCAGCTGTCCTCATTCTGTTCCCTCCCAGCTCCTTGGGCTTATCACTGAGAAAGGCCTTGGCCACAACAACACTGCTTAGCAGTAACTATAAACATCACTGTGTTATCAACATTGTTTATCTTCTAGAACCTAAACATAGCATCATACCAGACACTGAAGAAAAAATCCATCCCAGCTGAAACTAAAACACCCAGATAGCACCTCTCCATCACTAATTTAGATAAACCATTCAACCTGGGGAGACATTGACTTACTGGTAAAGTCTTATGTAGGGCATGTCACTTTTTGCACATCAGTGGAACTTCTTGCAAGTCATCTCTCTGTATTTGGTTTTTTTTTTTTTTTTCCTATTTGTCTATCTGAAATATATGTTTCCACTTCTTTCCTCTAAAAAGCCACAACATCAGGAGTGCTGCTATAACAATATTTTGACTGTAGTTTTATGCTCTTTCTTTTTCCTCCAAATGACAAGAGTACCCACTGGTGTATGCAAAAACTAAACTGAAAGAATGATGTGGAGTTTAAATTCTGATCATCATCTGAAGCAGAAGAACAGTCATGGGCATGAATATTACTATATTCCTTATTAACTTATATGTTATGTGTTTTTCTTATATTTTAATAGTTATCTGCTGAAAGCTTTCAAAATTCTAACTGTATTTTTTCTTTCAGAGATCAAAACACAGATGTACATACAATTTAAGTATCAGTATTTCTAAAAAGTTGCTAGAATTAAAAAAGTAATACTGAAGTATGTGGTAATGTGTTATTACTGCAAAATGCTGACTTGCACATTTTGTTCCTCATGGACTACTACTTTATGGAGATTACTGCTTTTAAGTCATAAACTAAGAAACAGAGTAGCGATTATAGATTCTAGCATGTCCTTTTTATCTGGGGAAAATTATACCAGTTAAAAGCAATAAAACTTTCTGCAAGAATCAATTTGATCTAAATTTTCATCGAATTGCCTTAGGCATAGTTCTTGGAGGAAATTCTGTATCCCCAAAGGGTGTAAATATATTGGTTATACCATATAAATATTTTTATGTAGCGTAAAGGTTTGAGAATGTCGCTCAAGGCTCAGAAAAATCTGTCACAGGATTTTCAGTCTTCTCTTAAAGAGCATGAGGGTCACTAAACAGCAACTGCTCTTGTTACGTGAACAAGTTTAGAAGAGGCACCAGCAGCAACTAATTCTACAAACCTATAGGAATTTTGCAAAATCTTCAAGACACAAATACAGACGTTTTGGGGCAGATAAAGCTGTAGCAACCCACCTCAGAGTTTGCATTATCAAGCAGAGGCTTAGCCTACCCGTCACTGACTTCCACTTCTAAAAGTCATTATATTTTGAGCAACTTCCATGTAATCTGCACTCGTTTGGCTCCTTGTGAAATACCATAACCAGAACTGTTCAATAATTTCTTCTGTCAGTGATAAAATATTTGGTAACATTTTTTTTTGTTTTGAATTTGGAAAAGTACTTGTTATTAAAAACAGCAGCAACAACAGCCAAACAGCAGTGCTATGGTTTGAAATTACTAGGAGAATTCCTAAGGAAGAGAAAAGAAAACCTGCCTTGGAGTGATTATCAGCAGTGCTAGTTTGTATTCGCGGGTACTTCATCCATGTGAAAGATTTTAGCAAAATGAACCCCATCAACTGCATTAATCCAAACAGTGCTGACATAACTGGCAAATAAATGAAAACAAGGAAGTCTCATCCTTATTCAAGGTGGCTAGACTTTTCACTAGTTCCTCCAATTATTTACTTCAAAAAAAGTCTTAAAAAGTGTATTTTTAGGTGTAGGAGATTTCACAATAGCAATACCAAGCAAAATTTTCCTATCAGAAAGCAGCATAAAGTAGAATTGTGAAATCTGCAAGTTTCTCCTTGCTGAGAGGTCTTTATGTGCTGTGTAAGTACTCATGCTGTTCCCAAAAGTGCCAGGATATTGGAAGGGTCGCAGTTTGAGTTTTAAGATGCATCTGATTGTAAAACTTGGTATTTGTCAGTTCCTCAAAATTGAATTAATTTTCAAAGACAGCTTAATTTTGACAATATTCCTCTGGGGAAAATACCTTTCTTTGCCAGTGAAGCTGTCCAAGTTTCTTCATAGCCCTCATAGCACGCTTCCAACTTACAGCAATTCTTACTATTACAGAGTTTGCTGAGTAACCTGGGTCTGTGCAATGTGGAGAAAAGAAGACCGAGGGCAGATCTGATAAACGTTCATAAAGATCTAAAGGGAGGTTGGAGGCAAATGAATGAGGCCAGGCTCTTCTCAGTGCAGTGCAGCAATAGGACAAGAAGTAATGGACTATTACTTGAACATAGGATGTTCTGCACTAACATGTAGAAGAACTTCACAACAGTAAGGGTGACACAGCACTAGAATGAGATGCCCAGAGAGACTGTGGAGTCTACTTCTATGAAGATATTCAAGATCTGTCTGGATGCCTATCTGTGCAACCTGCTGCAGGGAAACTGCTCTAGCAGGGGCATGATCTCCAGAGGTCACTTTTGACTCTTCCATTTCTGTGATCTATTCTGTTGAAAGCATTTTCTGGACCTGTATAATGCTCTTCTGCCATTACTTCACAAACAATGGGGTCTGGGCCTGCATGTTTGGAACACTGGGAGTATTCCCATTTAATCCATTTGTCCATTTTAGCCATTTTTTCTCTTTTCCTCAGTGGGATTATTTATCTCTGAAGATAGGAATAAAACTGTGAGTCCTTGCAGGTCTCAGATAAATCCTGATAGTTTCAATTTTGTGTTCTCTGCAGTAGAGATCACATGTTTAGAAATCAATTACATAAGAGTTATGTAATAGAATTTCAAATAAACCTGGTCTGTTTTTGTATGCCAGGGGGAATCTTTTTTTTTATTTTTTTTTCTGTTTGGGGTTAATCATCTTGTACCTCCCCAAAACAATTTTCTTCCATCTAGCTATTGCTCCAGTTGTTCACATTGTATTAGTAAATTGAGATGATGCAGCAGATAAAAGTACAGCTTGGGGTGAGCTCTCTGAGTCTGGCTGCTTAGCTGCCAACTCAGCACAGGGACTGATCTTGGCCTGGCATGCTGTTCATAAAAAACATCTTGTTGCTAACTTTGTATTACTATCTGGGCTGGTCTGTTTATTCTTTCTTCTAGTTATTGACCTTGCATACTTTGTTCCTGGTCCCTGTGTATGCTGTATGTAGTACAGAATGATATAAATACAAGTTGCAGTTTCATAGTCTGTTACTATTTGGAAAGTTTTGCAGTTTGTTTGACTTTTTATTTCTAGTGAATCAGTCCTTAAGCAAAATGAAAAGGCTTTTGGGGAATCCTCATTACAGCTACTTAAACTTCACCATTAAATAGGAACAGTAAAGGAATACTGCAAAACTTACAGTAGATTAAATAGCACAGCACTGAATACATCATTACAAAGATTAGACCAAGGCCAGACAACTTTTCTCCAAATATTCAGCATAAATGAGCTGTTCAGTCTTTGGCCACTGAACAGAGAATCACAGGCTCAAGGCAGAACCTTCAGGATCGCCACATCAGGATCATCAACCTGGCCTACTGAGTCTCATCACTAAGCCATGTCTCTCAGTGCCACACCTACACATTTCTTATTCCAGACTCAATTTTTGAAGTGTTGCATTAAAAGTTTAAACACCAGAGATACTTAGATACTGTGAAATGTCTCTGTAAAAAGACTCTAGTAATACAGACCAAAAGTTTAAGAAGATTTCACTGAAGGTAGTTTCTGGAAGAAAAATGATTCAAATGCAGAAAATGGCCACAACATCCTGTCCCTTTTATTTCCATATTCCAAACTGATTCAGATAAGGTTTCCCTTTGTTGGATTGCAAACTCTTAATTCTGAAGTTATTCAAAACTTGGCAAAACTTTTTGGATGATGCACTCTTTGTCCAAGAATCTTGGATAGGCAGGAGCAGTCTATTTCCATTTTTACTGCAATTAAAAATATTCAATAGTTGGAACGATTGATAAGTAATGTCTTGAGATTGTAGACATTCTCTTATATGGAAAATAACTAATTTCCATAAGCCAAGTATGTCATAAAATGAAATCTCAGATCCATCACCCTAAAAATTCTATGAAGTCCACCACATTTTAAATTTCTCTGAATTTGTTTCAAGTGTGGACCTCAGTGTTAGCACAGGTGGCTGGCTATGTAGTAGCCGAATATGTGGCATTACCAAAATGATGACAGATCTCTGGCCATGGCAAAATATATGACAGTCTGTGTTCCCAAAGCAGTATCCAGGACATAGGTCTTTTGCAACCACAAGCTATCATTATTTAACTGGCATTTCACATAGAGAATATTGCTGATTTTATTAACCTGGTATATGTTATCTTGGCTTTGGAAGTTCCCAAACATTTCTGTGTGTGAGGAAATTTGCAATTCACTTTTCTTACTCCTGCTCAAGAATTTCCCCATATTTGGAAATGAAAGTTTCAAAGGTGTTTATTTGGTGATGCTTTTTTATTTTTATTTTTTGCTATAGTGCTTTTTTATTTTAGACCTCAGAATCCTCACCTATCAGCCAACAAGCTTGCAAATGAAACCCAACCCATTCCCTCACCTTTTGCACAAGTTTCCAGGTTTACAAGTTGTTCTGCTTACTTCCCATCCTAAGGTTTATCCACAATCTCCATCTGTGCTTTCAGTGTCACATAGACTAACAGTTTTATACATGTTTCCTTTGTTTTCTCCCACCTGAGACCCAGTCTCTTAACTCTCCGGGCACACCTCCCAGTTCTCTAGCAGAGGAATGTTGTTCACCCACACCCTGACTTAGATAGGGCTGATTTTCTATTGACTTTTGCTCTACTGCTGTGGACACAGATGAGACACTCAGAAGGTCTCACATTGCACAGATTCCAGGTATTTTCAAATATTTGTAAAGGAGAATGCTGATAAAGCTCTTGTACTCTGTAAGCTTAGTGCAACAGTAAGTTCATCCTCTTGATTTTTTTCTGATGTTACTGTTTTCCTGGGGTGACTGTATGATTAAGGAATACTCTAATACACAGCAAATAAAGGAGTGACAGTCTAAAATAAATCACCATCCCGGGTACGTTTGGTAATTATTCTTTCCCTTTAGTATAATGCGTCATTTTTGTGAATGGTTTGCACTCCTGAAGCTTTTAAGGTAAATGTAAAACATGCAGAAACATTTATGAACAGGCAGAAGCAGGAGTTCCTAGTATTTTGTTCCAGGATTCCTATAATTTTTTAATAGAAATAGCCATTCAACTGATTTCCACATTAGTAAGATGGAAGTTCAAACTGACAGTTGTCTCCAATTGTAATCACAAGTAGGACAAAAGAAATGTCCTATCCCAGTGGAAAATTGTTACATTATTAAGAATTGTAGGATAAGAGAAAAATGTACTTTGTGCAAACACTATGTTCATCATTAGTACCTCAAATTTGTGAAATTAGCAATAGATTCTTTCTTTTAAATTAATATCCAGAGGCCCTTTCTAAGCGAGTACTTATCTGACATTATAATTAAGAGATGATTGTGTTTATTTAATGACAGATAATAACAACGCATCATTGCTAAAATAATCAGCAATTCTCCAACTCCCTTCCAGGGCAGGCAGAATACAAGCAGAAATGCTAGAAACTCTGCAGGTTCAACAAACAACACTTCTGCCTATCAGCTCTAGAGAATGCAGTACCAAAAGCCCAAATCTCCCAGGCACACAACGGAATCAACTATACAAAAATACATTAGTCCTATCACAGACGAGTCATTTCCCATTTTCTTCCCCTTAACCTGCTGCTCTGTTTTCCTTGGTCATTAATTCGGCACTTGGCTCTCCTACCTGGCTGGATGTCCCATGTCTGTATAAGATGAACAAAAGGCAGATAACGGTAACAGTGTTATTTCTTGTGAAGAAGTCATCACGAGTTTGTAACCGTTCTCCTTCTCTAGTTTTGGAGTTTTGGTTTGATAGGATAGAAAGAAGAACAAACCTCCAAAGTACGGGAGGAATGGGATAAGGAATTTGTGCTTCACTCTGATAGGTTCTTTACTACTTTTTGCCTTTGTACACCTGAATTAAAGAAGAAACTATTGCAGCACAATTTTCAGATACCTTAAATTCCATCAATGTTCCTGAACCTCATTAATGAAAACAGGAAAGTACCTCTCTGAAAAGTACTTCAGAGTGGCCAAACAAGTCACTGAGCAGGAACGCACAAAGCATAACGATTCAGCAGTACTTACGCCATCCAAATGCAAGCTTATTTTGGCAGGCCCAATTAGTGATTGTAAATTGTAGGCTCAACCGCTGTCTTAGTTCGATCATTTGAATTTCATTATCTCAATCTCATTTGAATGAAGTAAATTAATTGTTAAAGACTTAAAATGTTCTGATTCCTTTCTCATTGGATATGATTACTAGATTAAAACACAAACCAATTAATTTCAAAAATTGTGGCTTTGGATAAATACTTGAGGGTTTATCTCTTCCAACATGTCCTTATATATTTATCTTCTTGTTTTGCTTCTTTGGTTAATTTCTGGCATTTGTGAAATTAAGGATGACAACATGAACCAGAATCAGACAAAATGTCAGACAGATACCATGTAAACACTTCGCCATCACAGGTCAGCAAATTATTCCAGGCAAAATCTGAACTCTTGTAGTCTAAACTTATCTAGTGATCGTCAAACTTGTCGCTCAGTAATGACTGTATAATGAGGATAAAATTTACCTAATTGTAGTACAAGGACAGAACAAGCAAATTAATGAAAATAAGTGAATCATCAAGGGAAGATAAACTGGAAGGACACAGATCATCCATCTTCCTGTCAGCAAATCCATTTGTAGACAAAAATGGACGAACATAATCCTAGGAAGCAGCTGGACCCAAACAGACAGAACTTCCCACCTGTTAATTCCTCACCTTCCCCAAATATATCTCAGAGGTGACCCTACTCCATCAAGAAGCAGCTCCAAAAAGAGGACGCATTGGAGAACCCTGAATGTCCAGAGGAGAGAGATGCTTGATAGGGCTTGCTGGAGCTTGAAGAAAGACCAGCAAGGAAGAATGGCTCAAGTCATTGCTTCAGAGTTGCTGAGAAAAAAATCCCCACAGAACAAAACACAGTGATAGTGAATAATAATCAGGACATGAGAGATGTAAGAAAGTTACCATTTGAAACAGAGAGGAAGTCAGAATCCCTACAGTGCTGTGCTAGAGTGATCTTACCTAGATCACCAACAAAAAATGAGAAATAACACAAACACATACTCGTAGTAGTCTTGTTTTTAGATCTTCAAAATTTTGCTCCCCCACTTGAAATAAACTTTACTTTTCACTGAAGAAGTCTATTCAAGCATGAAATACGCCATTGATTACAGATTTCTGAAAAGGAAAAGCAGTTGCCAAATCTGATGAGAAAACACAGGAAGTGTATGTGGGTATAAGGGTGGAGACACAGGGACCCCAGTGCTTTCATAAAGTGAACGGAAATGTCATTTGTCTTGTACCATGCAGAACAGACGGATTCTGTATGGCTTAGGTTGAAAAGAAAGAGCATTTTGCATGGGCACCATTGTGTGAATTGCTCTCAGCACTGTTTCTTCCTCTTGTAACAGCATTGGCAGCATGTACAAGTTGTACTTTTTCCATCTTCTTTGTTCTTGTTTACTGGTTAGCATACTCAGAGATTCTTCTCTGCTAACTAGTTTGAACGAAACAAGAATTGCCACACGAATGCATGTAGCATCTGTGTAAGGGGAGATTCGGACATCTGCTTTGCTCATCGTCACTGCCTGCAAGGGACTGTGCTCCCACCTGGAGCAGGGAACAGCCTTTCCCACTGCTCACCCCAAAATGGGAGATGTGCAGCAGTGCATCCCTCTGCTCTGGGGACTAGTACGTTTACCTAAGAATGCCCCTGCATGGTCGGCTGCTGTCACTGTTTCACTGTGAGCTCTAGCAGCAAGGATTCAGCCAGATACTGGCCAGGGATTTGATTTTTGATTCTTATTGGCCATGCTTTGATAGCATGGACCTAAGGCTGAGTGGGTTTGTTTGTTTGACTCTATTTAGGTCTGAGGCTTAGCAATAACGGTTGCTATTGACATTGTTTTTACCCCATGCTGTCTTTATTTCATTTACTTTCCTGCAGAAAGACATTTCTCCAACAGCCCCATTTCTGCAGAGCAGAAATAAATAATGTGACAATGACATACATTTGCTTAGCATGGGCTTAAACCAGAGTCATGTGGGGCTTTTAGTCTGAGCACTAATGCATGACTGCTGCTAAAATTTTAGAGACAAGATCATTTTTTTTTTTTTTTTTGTAATTCTTGGAGGCTTTCTGAGGATGATACATACTTATTTACATAGGAAAAAAAATCAAAACCAGGACTGCATCACTGCATCTGCTCAGTTTTTGAAATGTTTTGACACATTCTCAGAGATTTACTAGGTAATTTCAAACGCTTGTCAGGCAATTTATAAGCCATTATTTTTCACTACAAACTGTATCCTTGAGTTTATTTTACGGCACAGACATAAAGTAAACTAAATGACAGCAGCACCCCTTCTTTCTCTTTTATCTATGGGAATGACCTTCAGTAAACAGAATCCAAGGGATGTTGCGCGTGCATTTTGATGTTTATTTATATTAAAGGGAATGTTGGGATTACTGTCCTTGCATAAATGAGGAAGCAAGCCTTGGCTTAGGGTGGCGGAACAATCCTATTATTTAATAAGATGCGTGTCACAAGAATGTTTCAGGGTCAGTGTTGCATCAAAAGATGCACTGCTTTGCAACCATTTTGGGGCCTTGTTTTTCTAATATTAGCTGCTGAGAAAACTGTGATAATCTGGCTTCTTGCTCTGTGAGCTGATGGGTTTCCTGACTACATTGGGATCAGTGTGAAATACAACCAGAGATCTCCCTCTCATTTTAGGTGAGAGACAAATTATATTAAAGGAGAGAAGTAACTGAACATTATATACTATAATCTTGATGTTAACTTGGCCATTCTAGTTCCAGTTCTTTTTTCTTTCTTTGATTTTGTCAGAAATCAATGAGGCAAGTCTGTGTAACTCTTCTAGAAAGCACCAGAAGTAAGGAAGAACTGAAGACAGAGAAAAATAAATGACACTGGGTAAAAGACAAGAACTCCACCTGAAATTTCAGCGCATAAGGACTTTTTACATAGAAAATAACTTAAAAAAAAGAGGAAGAGAAGAGGTATGGAGGAAGAGGAGGGAAAGATATGACTGACATGCAGTTCAAAATTTATTTGTGCTGCATTTCAGGAACACTGGAATTTTAAGAGGTTGTTTTACCCAGTGTTTGGAATCACTTCGTATTTTTGTACTGGAACTGAACTACAGTGATAAACATGGTTAGATCCGGGCATTTGGTTTGTCATCAGCTGAGAGCAGGAAGAAAGTCTTGCTTATTCTCTTGGAAAGCTGCTGTTCTTCCAGTTCCAAAAGACACAAGTAATTTACTCAACTTTTTTAAAGGGTAGGTAATAGTTGAATGATTCTTCTTACAGAATGTTTTCCACTTTGTCCTAAATCTTCTTTGTTTATTGTTTTGGACATTGGTCTATCATAATGCAGACCACTAAGGATACAAAAAAATCCTCTATTTTATAGACCTGTTTCTTGCCTGTCCTCCATATGACTGTAATGAAATAAAAAGAAAACATTCTTATTTTGTAGAAGCAGTGCTTTAAGTTGGGAAGAGTAGTGCTAGAGTGCCACTATTCTAAAAAAGACTGTTATTTAGCATGAAAACATACACTCTGATCTTACAGTGAAGTTAAGCTCTGTCCTGTTGGAACAGTCAGTAGACTCAGAGAATAGCTAGGAATATATGCTGTATGGAGCATAACACGTAATTTTTTAGGACTGGGGAAACTCAGCCAATGTTGCTATTTCAATATAAAACAGAAAACTCAAGTTTGAAGTTCTGTATGATGGAAATAAGGCCAATCCGACAAAACTGATTTGTATGAGGTCCAACATCGTATTTTTAATGTTTTGTATATTACTGTAGGTTTATATCCTTAATTATGTAATTAACATTGTTTATCACTGTATAAAAATTTGTTTAAGTTCTCCTCCTGTGACCAAGCTCAACTGATACCACTTACTTAGAACATACTTGGAACAAAAGAATAGCTTCCATTACCTCCAGCTCCATGTGTTTTTCTTCCTTGTCACGGTCCTTCGATTGCATTTTGGAGTCTTCCAAATGACAGATGTGTGGATACTCAGTAAGTTCACATTTATCTTGCTTTCTTGGGAAAACCTCCTTTTTATGAAGGCCATTGAAAAAGGCCTCATACAGTGGCAGTTTTGTAAACAGATCATCACCACTTCTCCCATCTGCTTCTTCCTCTTCAGATGAAAAGTCTTCTTCTCCTGCCTCATAAATATGGAGTTTAGTATTAGCTTCGTGTGATAAAAGTTCAAAATTAGAAAATGTGATGGCACTTGGCTTGTGTCTTATGACTCTGATCTCATGACTTCTTTCTGGTTTCTTGACTGGATTTTTTCCTGCAAGGAGTGGCCATTCTGGGTGTGAGGTAAAGTTTAAAGCTTCTTCCTTTGGCTTGTGCCTTGCAGAACACAATAATCCTTCACAGAGCCGCTCTGCTTCAGGTTGACTGGTGCCACTAATGTGCTCTGCAGTCCCACCAGGTTGCAAGGATGTCTCACTGTGGTCTAATATGGATGACACAGACAGCAAACTCATCTCAGGTTCCAGTAAAACATCCTGAAATTCAGATGGACTTTTCTGTTCTTCTACGTTTCTTTGGTATTCTTGATACTTCTCTCCCTTCGGAGTCCCCAGGCACTTGGCAGGTGTAAGACATGACGAGTCTTGTTTTGTTGCATAGATGTTGGTTTCCATTCCAGTGAGTTTTACCCATCAGAGATCAAAATGATTCCATTCTTGGTTTTCTTTAGAAACATCACTCCACATATGTAGACAGGAAATATCTTATTATTATTCCAAAACTGTGATCAAATAATCATTATCAGTGCCTGGATTCTTATACCAATCATCTGAATCTTCTCTGTTGCTGAAAATTAAAAAGAAATAAGAAAAAATTATTGACAGTAACTAGCTTGCATTGGAATGCATCATCAGCATTAATCCTAAAATGTGACATTTCTGTATCAAATTTACCTGTATCTCTCTCATTTGATGTATGCAGATTAGATGAATTTAAAACATCAGAACTCTGACATGTTTACCCTAGATACCAGGCAGAAATGTTTTTGTAAAATATTGGCTTTACATTGATTATCGACGGAATGGATGAAAATCACTCAAATGATGTTAGATACATGCTTGTTTTCAAAACTTGCCTCTATTCACTGCATTTTTACTGTCTGTTCAGTCACTGAGAACTTCTACACCGTTCTGATAAAGCTCCTGAAATGTCATAAGGAAGCAAAAGGAGCCAAAGGAGCTGACAGAAAATAAAGAACATTTCCATCAGGGCGGTATCCTCTGTCGCTCAGCTTCTCTGAATTGACAGTGTAGTGCAGCACCTGTCCACTTCCAGTAAATTTGCACAGCAAAACAAAAAGATGGCTGAAAATACAGAGCTTCAGTTCTACATCAGGGTTGGCCACACCTGGTTTAAATCAGTCTTAACTTCTGAACTCACATCTAGTGCATGGGCCTCCAACACATGGTAAGAGGAGCAGCCAAGGAACCAATCCTGCATCACTAACATAGCTTACATTCACTACATTCACTCATATATGTAATTTACTTTTTTGTGACAGATTGAATATTGATAGTGTTTATTTTAACGATTGTTTCAGTACTCCATCTGTGAGACAGCAAAGCAGGACAGCAGAACAGAAGCTTTTCAAAACAAGAAGAGAATCGTACGCCTTTGATGTGTGTGGCAAGCCTGTGACTGCTGGGAAGACTTGTCAGAAGGCAGCTCTGTGATTGTCAAAGTGGGAAGCAGCAGAGCAGGATGCTGGCATGTGACATGCCTATCACTCCATGTGCCATAAGCTAAGTGAGATGCACTAGCTAGGCAAATTTGATTGCTGGTTAGTATGCATTTCAGTTTTATAGGCATACTTTGAGTAACAGAAATAATATTGTGTGTATATAGAAAATCTGGGTTTGTTATGTATTACCCTTGCCATTTGCTCTTTTGCTGTAAAAGGTGCAAGCATGCTGACATGCACAATTTAGAAAGCTTACCTTCCAGTTATTGTTAGCAACGTAAAATTCAGATGTTACTGTTAGCTGACTGGCCTCCTGCTGGAGTCAGCAGAGGGTGGAAAATGTTTCCTGAAGGTAAATGCCTATTTTAGCATGGGAGGTCTCCCACCTAGCCTGATGCTCTTTTCCAAACTATGAAGGAGGAACAGATAAAATGCTTACAAAAGTCACTCAACTTTTTGATAGTCGGATAAAGGCAAGAAGAAGGGATCCTTTAATGTCATCTGATCCAACCCCCAGCAATGAGCAGGGACACACACAGCTAGATCAGGTTGCTCAGAGTGCCAGACAGCCTGACCTTGAGTGTCTCCAGGAATGAGGCATCCACCACTTCTCTAGGCAGCTTGTTCCAGTGCCTCACCACTTTTATTGTAAAGTATTTCTTCCATATATCCAATCAATACCCCCAAGAAGAATCTCACTCCATGACTTCTTTACACAATAATAGCAGTTTGCAGTGTGTACATGTAAATGACAAAACTGCATTGGAGGGCTCATCTTCTCAGAAGCTTCAAGAAGGCCATCTAAATAGAATTGACTTCACTTGCAGAAGCACCAAACACCCTTGATTTTTTCTCCCTGTTATTACATGAACTGAGTGCAATGCCTTTGAAAAAGAAGACACCTTTTGTAGGGAATGACTGAGGTAACTAACCTTTCACATCTTATTTCAGGCAAGATGATAAAGCCTTGTGCAATTAAGGTGACTACTGACGATTATCTAAGCCATTACTGCAGCTCTTCAGCCCCCTGGCATGCTCTACCCTGCTGGAAGGTATACCTCTAGCACCTACATTCTCACCCTGCAGAGCCAGGGACAAGCAAAGGAGATGCCGCTACTCAAGATGACAACACAGAATGCATCAAAAGAGCTTTGACTGCTTTTTATTTCTACTGCTTTCTGATCCTTTAAACTTAAAACATGAATGATACTCCCTGCAAAAAAATCATACTTGCTGTTACCTCTGAATAATCTAGCATCTAAAATTAACTCCCAGTTTCTTTTTACATTTCACAAATTTATCTCAAGCGATTTTCAGTTTACAAGGATGTGGTGCAAAGCTGTAGATTCTACAGTTTAATTACAAAAGTCATGAAAAAGATTTTCCTTTCATCAGGGTTGCTGTCTCCCTTGGACTCATTTTTATTTGTCTTTTCCCTGCAATGAGACTGGAACAAAGAAAGAGTGCAGGAACAGATGGGTTTTGTGCAAGTATGGCAAGAAATCTATGAAGAGGAAGTGGTAAAAAGAGTGTGAGTTCACCCACACATCCTGTGGAACATCTCTCTTTACTCCATCTAGCAGAGACGTGGAAAAAAAGCACCCTTCTATGAAATATCAAATTCCACATTTTATAAAAAGTTGCACACAGACATTTAAAGCTCCTAAAAGCTGAACTGTGGATTGGAAATCCTGCCCATACAAAAGCATGTAACTTAGAGAGGCTTGTGCATTCAGAGCTAGATCTGTACGTGTCGTGAAAGGCCCATAACACAGCCCTGCAAAATGACATAATTGCCACCACAATTATGAATGTAGGTGCTTAAAAGTTCTGAAAAATAATGGACTTTCTGAAAAAGGTCTCTATAAGCACGGAAGTTACTTTCATACACAACATGATTCTCAGTATAAACTGTAGCATTAGCTGTACCAGCAGTGACCTACTACTGGTAGGTTCAGTCGCTGAGTAACAAAAATCTCTTGAACATATATGCAGTTTTTCTAACTAGGAAGAACAAAGACTAACACAGCTAACTGTCCTACTAAAACTGACTCCAAAACAGCCTAAGGAGGAACAAGATGAGATTTTTTTAAAGGTAAAATGTGAAATCCGTATTTGAGTGCAACACTCAATCAACTTGAGCCTTTTATACACGAGTTAGACACACAAACAGTGCTTTATTTTCTGAGGAAAGCTTCTTACAAGTCCACAATGGATTAATACAGACATGAAGTACAGCTAGTGAAATGATGTGGAAGGAAAGTTTTCTCATGGTTTGGTACAAGTGGAGATATCTCTGCAGATGCACAGCTAAATTTCTGTGTATCACCCTCCATTGGCTTGAATCCCCTTAGCCTAGACAACCATAACTTACATTAAAACACCAACTTTTGCACAAACTTAATACAGAAAGCACATATTAGGCTTAATCATTAAATAGGAGAGTTTTAGTCATTTATATTTTCTTGAGTCACTACGAGAATTGATTTCTGGGGAAATTACTATCCTTTATTCCATAGAATTACTGTAACAACAAGTCACCTAAACTAACCAGCAAACACTGATTAAATTACTGCATTTCAGTTTGCATTTTGGCATTGTGGAGCGTGTGAATGTGTGGCAATTTCTTGCTTTTTAGAAGTCAGTTTAAATGTGAACTGACAGAGTAAACCAGCAAATCAAGCCCTGGTCTGGACTGGAATGGAAGAGCACTCACCCAAAATAAAGTGTTTTTACCCCTCAGCCCCTAATGCATTTGTTTGCCCTTCACAATGACTTTGTTTAATATTTCCCATTGACTTAAACAATCTTCCCCTAAAAAATTAAACAAGCAAGCCAAGAGAGTGTGAAACATACAGACTAACAGCAAATTAGGAGAGCAGGATTTTCTTTTCCTGTTGATAATTTTACCTGTTTTGCAAGGTAACCTCATATTTTTCAATTCAGTTAATTTCCATGAGCGTAACACCAGGAACTCAGTAGCCAAAAGATCCTCCAAGCACTGGGGCAAAATAGAAAAAGAAATGAGCAGATCCTTAACAAAAGGCATTTCAGCTTGCTTGCTGCACGAGAACTCTGTCAACAGAAGTATGTGTGAGAATCCCTGGGGCTAAAACAGCGTTCTGCAAGCACCAGCCAAATCATTCACAGTAAAAGGGAGGAAAAAAAAAAAAAAAAAAAAAAAAAGAGAGGGGGAAAATAATGAAAAGAGAGCAATAGCATGCTTCACAGGAACACAGAGTGCTTCTAAAAATACAGTGTGACCTCATTCTTCATACTGTGCCGGACCTGAACACTGTGCTTTGCTTTATCACCTGGAGCACCTGGAGTCAGGTTCCCAGTGTACACACTGTGCTCTGGAGGCTGTCAGGTTTTGAAAAGGGAGGCCATTAAATGCCTTTTGATGTAGCACTTACAAGCAATAGGAAGGAATACCAAAATTAGCTTTCCATGTCACCTGGCAAATTCTTACTGTTTGTTTCTTCAAGACCTATATCTGCTACCAAGACTTCACAAGTCTTCCTTTCTATATATATTAGTAGGATCGTGCCTCACGGGCAGAATGTCTCATGTGCTGCAAGGCACAGCTGCAGTGTAGGCTCCTAGATGCACAAGTTGCATGGTGTGAGTATAAATCAGTTACTTGCAAACCTAGCCAGCAAAAGAAAGGGATGAACTGCATTGGAAATATGGGGTGAGAAGACTGCTGAGCTATACTATAATTTTTGTTGCCTTTTTCTCTGCCTCTTTGATTAGAGCAAATGGCAAACATGCAAAAGCTGCAACACCGTTCTATTTGTGTAATGGCTCCTGCCTGCCAGTAGCAGCAGATTACATCTTTCACCTTGAAGTATCCAGGGGCAGAGTTTCTACCAAATCTCTATCCCTCCTGACTCATTGCATGAATGAAGGAGACAAGCCCTTAGATGCACCCGATTGCTTTCGTGGAAGTTAAGCAGTATTTTAGTCAGCTAAGAATTTGGAATATTTATGGATGAATCGCTCAGCAAATGAAGACACATATTCAGGCAGCCATTTTATGGGAATGACTTTATAGTTCAGGGAGGCTTGCCTCAGCTCTCCTCACTGGTCCCACCTCCACTGTGACAAAAGCTCATTTTGCATTGCCAGAGAAAGTATCTTCTCAAATTCAGTAAACGACAATGATAAAGAGACACGTTGCTAATGTAGCTGGCCTACATGCCCGTTTGTCTGTTACAGCTGTGCTGCTTTCCAACCACCATCTTCACTGATGCTCTTACACCAGCTGGACCTCAGAATCATCAGCATTCTCAATAGCACTGTCATTGTCACCTCACCACGATGTGGAGCAGTGGCTTAATTGCAACTCAGGTGAGCAAATGTCTCTGCAACACAGCTCGTTCAATTTCTAAGAACTGAAATGGATGGGAAATTCTGGTTCTTAGCTTGTTTACGTAATGAGGGTCTTGACTTCACAAATCATTCTGCTGTGTGCTGCCTGTGCACAGAGTGGTTACGATCCTGAGCAGAATCCATGTGTAAGCATCTGAGAAGTGAAAGACTAAACACGGCCTTGGAAAAATCTCATGCCTGTTGCATACCCAATTGCATCTTCTTAAAATAAGGAGGCAGAAAGGAGTGAGGTATGAATGGGGAACTGAAGATAGATGTATTTCAGTGTGGTTCTCAGCATGTAAATGAAGTATCTGTAACAAGTAAGATCTGGCCTTCCTTCGGCCAGTAGACTCCTTTTAGTATTGCATTCAACTTTTTACTTCTTTATTCACTATACTGCCTCAAGTGTTTTGTTTGTACCTATGAAATGCAGCGTCAAGCTCCTGATGACATGTTGGCCTAAGGTTGTTTGACTACGTGGCAAAGAGGCAGTTTCAAGGGATTCAGGATTACAATCTGAACTACTTGAGAAATGAAACCTTCTGTGAAGTTTCTGAAAATCTCAGTGCTCATGGGAAAGAAGGAGTTAAAGGTGCATGTGTGCATATGCATTTATCAGTAATGTATGTTATTAAATAAAACCAGTTTTTGTGTTTTGTTTTTTTTTAATATAACACTTTGGCTTTGTTTTTATATGACCAGTGGAATCAAAATAAGACAGGAAAAGCAGCCAGTCATACAGAGATACTGGTTATAAGCAGAGGCCCCAAAAATGAACTAACACATAATAAATACTTGAAAGGCAACACTGTATAAATGACAGGGAAAAAAATAGCTGTCTCCCTTCAGGTTGAGGTTCTTGGCATGGGTAAAATCCTAGCTCTTCATTTAAGTAACCTGACTTCCAAACTGAAGTCAGGAAACAGCATTTCTGCAAGAAAAGTCACTGAGGTCTGAGCTGCTGCTCCCTCCAGCTTAAATACTAGCACTGTTTCTGTGGCCTGTAAAGTGAATTCCATTACATATGTTCAAAGGCTGTTCAGTAGACTGTCTGGAAATTAATATTCATTTTGCATAAGAAGAAGGAGGTTGGAAGAAACAGTTTTCTTGTGTTGGAAGATATCTATGTTAAAGTGAAGGAATTAAGGGTCATACTCAATCTCTAAATTTCCCTTTAAAACTGATGAAAGAGGAAACACATCCATTTCTCACTCTACAGGTTAGGTAAATGACAAACAACTTTTTTTTTCCTAATTAGCTCTTGTCTATTGAAAGTTGCATGTCAGTGCAAAATTGTCCTTTACAACAGCTTGCAAGTGTGTACTTTGGTTGGTTTCCAAAGTTGCATTCTTCCCTCTGAGAAATCTCTGCTGGACCTGTGATGCCCACCAGCAAAAAAGTCATTGGAAAATGGAAGTTATTTTGGCATTTTACAGGAGGAGAGACTGGTACAGGTCTGCATTTATTGTATGATTCAGAATTATGTAAAGAGGGAAACAGACTTCTTTAAAATTATTTGCTGCTCTGAAAAAAAGAAAATATATCATTGCCTTTGGTGAGAATATATCAGATTATTTTCACTTATTATTTTCCAGTGTCTTGTATAAGCAATTGGAAGCTTGTGTCTATAGAAACCACATAGGTAGCAAGAGAGATGCAAGCTGGAGTCAAATCTTTTTTATCACACGAAAACAGCTTTGTCACAGTTCATCTTCCATCCATAACAAAATTGTTTTGTTTTCTTTACTAATTGTCGTGATTGAATTTACACGAACAGCTGAAGAGACAGCAGTTTCAACAGGCATCATCAGCACTTATTTTTATAAGCTGAACTCTTCTTAGTAGTTGTATTTATAAAGGAGCAGCATTGCACTGCAAATGTCCTCTCTTCTCTCCTCTACACACTAGATCCTCCTTAATAGGGATAAGTCTTAACCAAACCAAATCCCCCAGCTCCTGATTTTCCCAGAATCTATTGGCTTCTCCCTGCAGCTTAATAACTCTTTAGAGCACACTTTTCCTTCAAGCTTCCCTTGCAGCAGAATCTTCAGTCTTATCCATGCCTTAACTCTTGCTTCTGTTCTCTGTCCAGATCTTGGCCATGCCCATCTGGGTACAGGGGTAAGAGGCTTTGCAGCAGCAAGATGCAAACCCCTCAGCTTACAAGGAACAACAGCAAATATAAGTAAGATCTCAATTTTTTTTGAACTAAGAATAAACAGAAAAATAATTCCTAAGACACTGTTGTTCACAATAATACTAGGCTGAGACCCCTGCAAATGTTCCCAGTCCATTGTAAGCCAACAAGTGCAGGGAGATGGCAGCAGCCACGAAAGATGCAAACCCTGAGCAGATGAATTAATTCTGCTGTCAGGAATGGGCTGTTTCTATTACCAAAGCATCAGGTAGTGCCCAACATGTGGATGTGGTAGGACAAAAATATACCTCAAAGGGCACCATTCAGGTGAACAGGTTGTACCTTCAGCTACCATAAGTACTCTATTCCAAAAATTTAACTTCAAGCACCTGATTTTGGTAGCTATATGGAGAAAGAAATGTTAGTTTTGTAAGATGTTATGACTCCAAAGAGGTCCACAGAGGTGCAGTAGAGCTCTGATATGTAAGAAATTCCTGCTTGCAGAGTAGAAGACCTGCATTTTTGAATAATATCAGGAGATATGCTGGTACAAACAAGTTATGTGGTTTGAATGATAGCCAGAGGGGAAGGTTAACTGTGAGAAGTTATCCCAGTATACTATAATAGGTAAAAACTAAACAAGAACAGGAGGAGAACAGGGAAGGGTTAATCAAACAGTATACAGTGGGGGAGGGGTGGGGGGTGTACATCTGCTATGGAATTAGAAGCATTGGATAGACTGTAAACCCTGAAGTACTCGACCAGTGTGGAAACAGCAGAGGAAATTCACACTGGGAAATAGGAAATAAGAACTATTGTGTCTCTGTGGTCCAATGCACCTGTTCTGAAGGTTGCCTGCTATTGTAAAAGCATGAAATAAACTGTGATTCATAGCAAATTCCACCTGAGCCTGGAATATTGAACGTGAGCATTTCTCACAACTAAATTCAGCTGGCATAAGTACTGTAAAACAAACAAACAAACAAACAAATAAATAAATGTAATGTATGTCTATGTTTGAGCCTCCATGTTGAGAAGCTCCTACAGGAATACAAATTCATCAAAACTGCCAGCATCCCTTTCTGTCTAAGGATCTGTATCAGTACTGCAGCACGTTATTATGGAAGGTTTCAAGGCTAAGTCAGAGCACTCTCAGAAAACAAAGAGCAGCAAGTTCTTTAGTGTCGTGTATGTTAAAGCAGTTTGTGATGTTGCCACTCCCTGGGTTTATATTACTATCAGTGTTCTAAAGTCTCTGCAGTGTTTTGGCAACATGCTACATTTGTCAGGTGAAATACACTGCTTAATCCCAGGCTGGTAAACAGCTTGAATAGGCAGGGCTTTGATTTATGAACTGCATCAATATGGTAATGAGGACATTGGCTGGGCAATTAGTTTTAAATTGTATAAGCTCACACTTGCTCTTGTTTTTATGAGTACAAAGGTTTGTCTGAACACCTCTGAGTTCAGTACTGCAGAATCCTCCGGTGTCTCTATACCTATTAGACTGGAACTGTAGCAAATTAAAGCTCCCACTACACCTTTCGAAGTTAATAGCACAAAATAATTTGTGTGAAAGTATCAGCAGTAAATAGATGTACCCATTGAAAATGCTACTTTATACACACTTTATTTTTACATTCCAGTATTGGCTTTGGACTCTAACAATGTCTGTATCACCATCTCTAATCAGATTCTGTACTGAATGCTGAAGAAGTGGTAACCCCACAATAAGCACCTATTGCTACAAGGGCCGTGCCAGAGGGCAGACTCCTCCTCTTGAGATCTACAAGATCCATGAGATATAAAAGGCTGTGACAGAGGACTGTGTCAGCTGCAATGGAGACAAGTTATTTCAGAGGGAGCTGAAGTTATTTTGGAGGAACCTCTTGTGACTCCCATCTGTATGTGCAGTATGGTCAACAGGCATCCTACACAGTTCACACAGGTTAAGAAACAATTTTTTTTTTTTTTTTTGGTAAAAAACTCTTTCCTCAAAAACAACAATTTGGATGAATGCCCCAATATGTTTTGTTGAATTGGAAATAAACAAAAGAATTTAAGTTGGGGACTGTTCACATCTTTTGATTAATCTATTTAATTTTTTGGAGCTTGAAATGAAATATACAAAGTGTTCAGACAAATATTGAAGCATTTTCAACCTTTATATCTTTTGCTCCACCATGTCATTTTTTTTTTTGTTTTAATAAATGTTTAAATATAATAAATATTTAGTTCTCACAGTTCTTCTGAATTATTCATTTTTTCAGTAAGTTTATGTGCTGTGTTTTTTTTTAAACTAGGGTAAGTCAAAACACTCAGCAATACTTTAGTGACAGCTGCTTTAGAGGTATCCAAATTCTTATTTATGTACAGAAGGAAGTGTATCTTAAGCCAATGTGCATATTTGAGGCCTGAATTGTTATTTTGAACAAGTTCCTTGTTTACTTTCCGCTCTTTAGTTATTTCTTCTCTTCCCCTTTGAGATCTCAAGATCAGTTAGTTACACTCAACTGTTCACCAGTTTCAGTTCTTAAATTTCAGAATTCTGCTTACATTCTTGTTTTGTTGCCTACGTTAGGTTCATGGTATCAGATGATATTTTCCCCATAGAGGGGTCCTTGTAGACATTTTGTCAACTAACGGCTCTACTTTTTTTCAGGAACGCAAACAAATAAGCTTTCCAAATGGTGTAATATATGCAGTACAGAAATACCTAAACCAGCTCTATGCTTCTTAGCCCAGTTCTCAAAAGTAAGAAATGATTCTGTGATTCCATGAAAGCAGTGGAGCTGAGATATACGTTTGTAATATGCCTTGCTTGTGATGTCAAGAAATTAGCCTTGAGATCTTTATGTAGCACATGCAGTAAATGCAAGCCAAGTTGATGGGTCCTTTTCTTCTCTAGACCTTCTGTATGTTTGGCTTCATATGCTATGAATTTATCCTTTGACATTCCACCTTTTCATCTTTCCTCCATATAGAATTAAACTGCTTTAGACACTTCCACATCACTTTGTAGAATGAAGCACCAAATAACCACTCCTCCAAGAAAAATTGTGAATTCCAGTACTGGATGCTCCTGGACATTTTATTGTGCTCACAGTACCTAAAGCATAGTCCACAAATAACATATGAGCTTTTTTTATCTTTCCATTTCCATTTCTTTCCAACCTGCAATAGATGAAAATGAAAGACATGTAGAAATCATAATCAAAGAGGGGTGCCCATTGCCTGTCAAGCTCATCCAGAATTTGAGCAGTCTAGTTTCCCTGGAAGCACAGTATTGATACAAACTGTCAGAGAGCCCCTTAAAACTAGCAGAACGGTTATTTCCAGGTTCTGCTCAGTGTACAAGCACTGAGCCAAAAGGTCAACATCCGCCTCTCAGTAGGCAGTGACTTCTGAAGCTCTATTCAAACATATTAAACTCTGAGATAAATGGTCTCTTTCATCCTCTCTTTTACAAGTACAAAGTGCGTTGTGTTAACAGGAGAGAGGTTTTCTTTTCTTCAGAGCACTGCAGATGACAGTCATTAACTCAAATATCAGAGAGGAGCAAAATTATTAAGGTTTTTCCCTCGATGCATGAAAAGGACTTGTTGCTTTGACTGAGGCCTTAGAAGTGCTAGAAATTTTGTTTCAGTCTTTATTCATTGAAAACACTAGTGTATTCATCTGGGCATATTACATGTACTTACATAGATAGTCTATAACAGTTCAGCATGCCTGTAGCATCGTAAATGTCTGTCAGCAAACCAGTTATTCATGGGTATAAAACTCAGCCACTATAAATCATATCAGACTAAAATGCTGGCATGTATTTTTCATGCTGGATATCGAATCTTTTTAACGAGGAGTAATCATTGCATTGGCAGTTTTTAGCTAAAAAGCAGGAAAACAGGTAATTATATGCATGTGAAAATTTCATTACCTTTCTGGTAAGGATCTGGTAGAATAAATGCTTTCAGTCTTGAAGCCCTCTCGCTTCTGTTACTAACAAATGCTCTGCACAGCTTAAGGCCAAAGTTTGTAATATTTTCATCAAAAAATGTCTTAGGAGAGATTGATCTTCTGAAAGTCATGGGCCTTTCCATTTGAAAAGCTTCAAGTACTACTAAAGCATGCTTCTCCAAAGGGACTCTGAGGGGTCATTTATCTTACAACAAAAATTCTGATTTCAAAACATGATTGGCTGGTTTTAAAGTGTGCTTTTGTCATCACTGTTCCTAGGAGAAGCTTAAAAATTCTAATAGATGATAATTAATTCTGTGTTTGCTCCCTGAGCCACACTGATACAGAGAGAAGCAGTTTTGAGAAATATAGACTTCCTGGTATACCTCTCTCAAGGCATAAATTGTAAAGAACAGCATCAGTGACTTGAAACAAGGATATCACCAGCACCATTCACCAGCATGAGCCCCTCTAGCTGGTGAGCCCTCACTGCTGCCACCTCCATCCTTTAAACTTCAGCAGATGAACACTGGTTGGGTTTTTGGTGGACAGGAAATATGGGTTTGGCCTTGTTAACATTTCATTACTACAAGTCATGTTAAGGTTGAGCAGAACTGCATTTGCAAACGTGTTGTTAGGCCCAGGCTGTGCTGCATTAGTCAAACCCTGCTTGTTCTGATGATGCCCAAATGGACAAGGAAAGTGGATCTAATGTTAGGCTTTTTTTTTCAGGAAGAACAGAGCTTTGTATAGGAAAATAAGCAAATGAGGAGAGTGGCAAATCAGCCATGCCATTTTTCAAAAACTTCTATCTTCAGGGCTCCAGCCAGCTCTGGAATAATCATACTCTGAACTCAGGTGTTATGCTGCATGATAAACAAGAAATAGGCAAGTGAGGATTTTTATGTATTTAAAATTTCTGTTTCTCCAGCAGGTGGAAATTGGGTCAGTGACAGACTGTGTAGAGATACACAGATAATTATAACACCTCCCTTAAACTACTTATATTCAGAACAACACATTTATTAGCCTTTTTATATCTCATTTTAACCTATTATTTTTATGATCTGAAAACCTAAAATCACGTACAGTGATGGCATAATGAAACATACGCAAACACTCACAGAAGAACTCAGCTCATTAGAGAGCTTAGGATGTACTACTCAGCATGTCCTCATTACAATGCACTGCTTCCATCATCCCTTTAACTCACTGGGAGGGCTGTAATGATTTTATCTTTCTAGGAATCCCCATTGCAGGTGAAGATTGACAAGAATCAGACTGGGAGCTGCATACACACCTTCATCTTGTTTTCAGTGAGAATACATGCTATAGTTGTACTTACATGAGCCTAACTTTAGACTCTGATAACTAATCTGTGTTGTTTTACCATGCTTCTATATGAATTATTTGTGTAATTGTGCAAAAGGTCGAGTTTTTCTTTAATATTAATACGGTACCTACCTGACAACATCACATTTTTTGAGAATTCTTGTCTTAGGTAACCTTCAGTTGAGAAATGTAAACTTAACATAAATAATTCCTAAGATATTTGAAAGTATCCTAAGCAAACACCATACCATTGAGGGTACAGGCAGGCAGGAGATTTTTACAAGCTTCTGGCTGAGATACGATTGAGTTTCCTCAATCAAGAAGTTCCAGTGAGCATACATGCTTACTGCCACACAGCTCCCTCACTACTCCATTTTTCTATATAAGGAAAAAATATGGGAGAACTACAATGTCTGCTGTTGATCTGTGCTAACCAGTCCCAAGGCTGAAGACAGTGTCAGCGTTTTGACTGTCCAGAATAAGTCTTTCAGCTGGGGACCTCCAACTATGCAAACAAGATTGAAACACTGGCCTACAAATTTCCCGGATTTACCTTGTAAGAGCTTTTATTCTGTGATTCTGTGAAAATATGGTTTTACCAAAGACTAGTTTAGTCTAAATAAATTGCTGGGACAGAGGAATGGGGAACACTGTTGTCCCAGTGCCTTTAAAGTGTTTTTCAAAATGATGGACCACTTTGCATTCTTCAGATACAAAGTTGGCCATTCCATTTCTTGAAAGTAATACGGTTATTGTCCTTAAGTGGTGACAGAAATATTGCGTATG
Source organism: Odontophorus gujanensis (assembly GCA_013399175.1). Lineage (NCBI taxonomy): Eukaryota > Metazoa > Chordata > Aves > Galliformes > Odontophoridae > Odontophorus > Odontophorus gujanensis. The sequence goes on from VXAB01008579.1 coordinate 72,824, forward strand.
GAGACAATACTTCAGGGAGAGTTTAAATGTTATTGCTGAAATGCATGCCCAGCATACTCCAAAAGTAGGGGGTAACTGGGATTGAAAAGACAACCATGGAAGTTCCCACAGATGTTCATAGATGGCAGTGGTGACTATGTACCTACAGAGGAGTTTAAATGCTTTTTACCAAGAACCGTCTCATCAAACCAACAGCTCTGCAACACAGTTTCTGTTTACTCTGGTGGGTTCCTAACCAGATCATAAAAGAAATAAAATGACACTACATTTCAAGATTTTCAGAATTCTCCTTTTCCATTTTCTTGAACAAAGAGTTACAGCTTTATTTTGTGTAGTATCCTCTGTGTGGGGTGTATTCCATCACATTTGTTTCAGGAGTGTGTGATAAACAGAAATAAGATGACTGAGGATAAGCGGTGACATATCTGCATGCCTCTTACAGATTAAGCAGTGCTGTATGTGTCTCTTACTCCATAAAAACTGGTATGACTTCAAGGAATTTCTAAATACAAGGTACTTCTACGTTTAACCAGAAACAGTGGCCCAGGCTGAACTAAGTGCATTCAATGTTTTTCCTCTCCCAAAAGGTAAAAGACAAATCACTCCCCATAAACGTGCAGAGGAGCTTAGCAATACCTTTAAGGAGCACCTGAAAGACAGAAGTGTCTCTTGCCTGGGGAGCTGTGGGCTAACAGAGATAAACTGACCACTGGTGTTGCAGAGAGAGAAGACAAACTTCTTCACTTCTTACGGGTGAAAGATGAGGCATCATATATTAGTTGTACTGTAAAACTGATTGATCTTTGGAGATCAAATGATAGATGTTCCGGTGTACTGCTTTGAAAACTCGACCTTCTTTGGCTCCTGAACATCTTCCTTGATGTTCCCGATGCTCTCACGTAGGCTAAAAATCTTTCAAATTGAAAACATTGCCTCTGGAAATTCAGCAAATCTAAACATATTGATCTTGCAGAACGAATTCAAAAAGCCTGCTACAGTGGAACAAACATCTGGTTATGCAGCTCAATTTATGCTGTCATTTCTTCTGATACTTGCTCACCATTAGCTTTCTGTCTTTTCCATTGTCATTTTCTAAAAGCTAGAGCACTGTAGACATCACAGTTAGATGTACTGACTACTGGAAGGAGCTGAGATCTACAGACATTACTGGGCTGAAGGCATTGCAGTTCAGTATCTAACAAAGTTAGCAGAAGTGGGAATTGCAACTGTCTTCCTGCTATCAAAGTAACTTCACATCTTGTGAAGAAAAAAGAGAGTTAAAAGGACCGTTTGAAATGGAGCAGAACAAATGCAGACATTATTTAGTAACACATCTATTGACACCAAGAACTTTTTTTTAATAGTGGGTTAGTAGAAGACATTGAGCCACAGAATTTGTGTACCCTTTCTATCACCCTTTGCAACCTTTTCAATTATTTTTCTTCAGGACCACAATTATTTTGGCTATACTTTCCCACCCCACCTCTTCCTAGTAGTTAGCAAGGGAAGGCTGAAGGCCAGAAGAGTGAAGCTATTATGGCACAAGGTACTTGTCTGCTACAGGGGTATGAAAAATCAGTCAGAATGAATGAGAAGCACAAAAAGAACTAATTTGGCTCTCTCCAGAGTCATTCCCCGCAACGTCTAGTGGTTCAGTTCCATATGCCCCAAACCTTTCCTTTGCCAGCCCTTATCAGCCTATTCCCACTTTTCTTCCCCTTTGCATAACCTCCATTGCCATTTGACCTACCTATGCCAAACACACTGCTGCTCTAGATGCCTCCCTTCCCCTGATGGATGTTCTGCAGTGACTGATACCTCTCAGGCAGGCACACGTAGCCCTGGTAGGGCAGAGCTGCCCTGCTGCACAGCCCATGGCCAGGCGTGGGCTCCAGGAGCACTCTCAGGGCAGCGTGCTGGCAGTGAGGTGGCAGCTCTGCCTCCTGGCAAGCCCAGGCAGCTCTGCCTTCTATCAAGCCAAGTTGGCTGACTGGCAGTGCCTCAAGCAAGCATTTGTAAGCCTATTGTACATGAACAACACCTCTGGTATTAGGCCTTTTGTGTCCCTACTTTGACATGTAAAATGAGGATGAAGATTAAAGAACCTGAGGAATAGATTGACTTGTACAGTGAGAAAGGGATTTTGGGGAAGGCTCACATAGATGGAAATGGAAGGCAATTTTCAAAGGAGCTGGAAATGCTTTAGATTTAGGGTGAAAGTTGGTATTTTTGACATATATGCTATTTTGAGGAAACTGACGCATTGCTGTTCTTAGGTGGCACTGGAAGAAAATGGCTGAGCTCAGGCTCTGTGGTTACTTTGTACAGGCTCCCTCATCCCACCTTAGGAAGACTTGGAGCTTCAGTGGGTCACAGCAGAGCTGTGTGGCAGCCTTGTGGCTTCTGGGATTTTTCAGACAGCAAGGCAGTGTTTTGGATTGAAAGCATATGTCCCAACTCCCAGGCAGGTGCTTCAGGCAAGTGATGGAAAGTCAATTCTGCCACCAGGAGAGCATCATCTCTTTAGGGTTGAAAAATCCACCTACTATAAATGCTATTAACAGAAAATCTGTTCAGAAATGTTTCCCTTGAAAGAGGGTCTTGCTTCTCAGTCAAGGATGCCAAGGTCACAGTGAGGGTCTTGTCATGGGACAGGATCAGGAGGGTGTGGAGGGGAACACAGCACTCCAAACTCCCACACTTTGACAGGACTGTCAGCAGGATGCTGAGTGCCTGTAGGATGTGCATTTAAACTTAGGACTTTTTGTAAACCAGCCCTGAGTTTACATACTAGGCAGGCCATCTTGCCTAGTATGTAAACTCAGGGCTGGTTTACAAAAAGTATGCTCTGTAGGGGTTTACAAAAAGTTTACAAAAAGTATGCATGTAGTATGCTCTACATACTGGCCAAATGAGGAGCTAGCTGGACTCATTGA
>VXAB01008583.1:0-41358 GCA_013399175.1 Odontophorus gujanensis
ACTGGACATAGTACTCCAGATGAATACACTAGAAACTTCACAACTAGAAATGATCAATAAAGTATTGGGCTCCCAGGTCTCATTGTTTAATTAAACCAGGCACTTTTCAGAAATATATATGTTTTCTTAAAAAAAAAAAAAAAAAATCCATATTTTAAAGAGTAAAATATAATTCTGTTTGGACCAATTTCTTAGTAACATTTACTTTCATGAGAATGGGACTCAAAAATGAGTAATGAAAAGTATATTATGCTAATATGACAAATAGTTGCTAATGTAGATTTTGGTTGACATCTCAGCTAGTATACTCAAGAAATGAACTGCTAATCTGTTCTCAGACTCAGAGTTCTAGAATTTTTTTGAAATCTTACATACAAGATTTCAAGATATTATTTTAAAATTACAAATTTCTCAGGAAGAGAAATATTTACTGGAAGTGCAACCTTGAATGATAAAGGGTACATCCACACTTGTTCCAAATATCTAATAAGAGATGTCTTTGTTGGTTCTAACAGCTGAAATTAGAAGCTATTCTACATAGATATTGGGTCACTGACAAAAGGTGTACTTAGAATTTGGAAAAAAAAAAAATTAAATTAAAAAGGAAAACCATGAATTAGCATTTGCGTGTGTGATCAAGCCTTTCAAAGTGGAGCTTGTACAACAGTGAAACTGTTCCTAAATAGATTAAATTAAATAACTTATATTGATTAGTTTATTATTCTACTTTACATTTTACATATAATTTTCATTTTATTTCTAGAACCACAGTGTATGATCAATCTGAAAATATTTGACATAAGTAAGGGCATATGGCAAAAAATGACTGGTAAATCCCTCTGGATGTGAAATGAGAATGTAATGGGACACAGAAAAAATTCATAATGTTTTGAAGGAAAAACAAACAACAAAAAAACACAAAATTAAGCAACTGTAACTTTAAGAAACTATAAATTTCACTCCATTGATGGTCAATTAATGGTAAAATTCTGTCTTACAACATTAGTTTTACAACATGGTTTTATCATTTTTTGTTATTGATATTCCACATCATAACATCATGTAGTGCATTGGGAGTTAGTGTTAATGCTCGAGTTCTGTGGATCTTCGATAGTTATGGGTATACCTGTCTCAGAAGAATAGAAATACATACCCTAGAGGACTTTACATTACTTCACGTTTTTCTGCTTTCCTCTCAGAGGGAGAGCTAAAACTGTTGGCAAGTCACAAAATTGTGCTCTTTTTTTTCCTTTCAGATCATTCCAGAAGCATGTGTGCTCCCTAGCCATCTCACTTTCAGCATTAGTGTAAGGCCTTCAGTTTTCAGACACACTCATTTTAATTGATTTATTAGCTTCAATTCCAATTATATTGTATTATATTGTGTTACTTTGCATTCCAATATCTTATTTAGTAAATTAGCTTTCCTCAGATTGTTGACACTGTTTTGTTTTTAGGCCCATCTCCCTTTCCCATTTCCCATCACATGGGTCTGTGAATCCCCCTGCCCCATTCATCATGGAACTGGGTCAAACCAGCCTGTAAACTGCTGACATTTTTGGTGGAGAATGTGGGCAGGGGCTGTCTTGGCCAGGTAAAGATGTACTTTTAGAATGAATCTCTCTCTACTCTTGGAGAGCTTCATTAGAAAGCTTATCTGTACTGAAAACACAGCCTTGAAGTCCAGGCAGACTGCCAATATTCTGGGATATTTGTAAACTTTTTGGGTGCTGCCAGCTTGCTTCTGTAAAGAGAAAAAAAAAAAGTTTTCTCTTGTAAAACTGCTATTCAAGGGGTTGCTTTCCACCATTTTTAATCTTGTAATGCTCAGAACATACTGGGGCTTAATAAGTTTTCCAGTCTAATCTATGGAGCTATATGTGTATATGACAAATTAAAAACACTGATGATTCCTTGATCACGGGGCAGTTTACTTGGTGCCTGGCCTGATGGCTGCAGATGGGTCTTGTCTGTCTCAGAGGGGAAAGCGGATCCTAGACCAGGAGCTGGAAGGACTCATTGAGAGAGCTTTAAAATAGATATGAAGGGGGAAAGTGAGAAAATGTCCCTCCCTAGGGTGGAGCGAGTAATTCAGAGATCACAGCTAGATCTGACGGGAGAAGAGGGTGGAGGTCAATGCGACAGGGAAGGGCTTGGGGATTTTGTCATTGTAGGAGATAGCTAGGAAATACCTCTGGTTCATTCTGTAGGATCTTGTGAGGACTCCCCAGAGGAGTTACCATTGCAAATTCCCTGCCTGAAATCTTCTTGAGTCCCTTTAGGGATACCTGAACTTGTTGTTTCCCTAAAGTGTCTGTATACTAATGTGCACAAAATGGGAAATAAACAGAAAGAGATAAATGTGTGGTACAGTTTGCATGACTGGAATGCTCCCATGAATGGCTATATGCTTTTTAGAAAAGACAGAATGGTGAGGTGGGGTGGTGGAGTTGCTCTTTGTGAGAGAGACTAGCTGGAATGTATCAAACTTCACCTGGGGGAGGGTGATGTACCAGTGGAGAGCTTGCGGGTGAGAATTAAGGGGCAGGCTAGTGTGGGTGACACTGTTGTGGGGGAGTATTATAGGCACCCTAATCAGGAAGAGGAAGTTGATGGGGCCTTCTACAAACAGCGGGAAGCATGATCTCAGGCACTGCTTCTTACGGGGGACTTCAGTTATCCAGATATTTGTTGGGAAGGCAACATGGTCAGACAAACACTTCAGGCGATTCCTGCAATGTGCTGAAGATAAGTTTCTGATGCAGTTGGTGGAGGAGGTGATGAGAAGTGGGGGGTTGCTCGACCTTGTTCTTACTAACAAGAATGGGTTTGTTAGGGAAGTGAAGGTTAGGGGTAGATTCGGACGTAGTGATCACGAGATGATGGAGTTCAAGATCTTGAGTGTTCAAAGCAAACCAAAAAGCAGGATTGCTACCCTGGACTTTGGGAGAGCTGACTTTGATCTCTTCCAGGACCTTCTTGGAGCTATTCCACGGGCTAGGTTGTTAGAAGGCAAGGGGGCCTGTGAGAGCTGATCAACATTTAAATAGTGTTTCTTCCAAGCTCAGGATTGGTACACCCTTGTGAGTAAGAAATCAGGCAAGTGTGGCAGGAGACCGGTGTGGATGAGCAAGAAGCTCATGTATAAACTCAAAGGAAGAGAGAGATCCATGAAATGTGGAAAAAATGTCTGACCACTTGGGAAGAATATAGGAATGTTGTCAGGGCCTGCAGGGATGCAACAAGGAAGGCCCAAGCCAATCTGGAACTGGACCTGGCAAAAGAGATAAAGGATGATAAGAAAGCGTTTTTTAATTAAAATGAGAGAGAGAGTGTCCAAAAACTGAAGGTCTTGCGCTAATGCTGACGGCAAGATGGCTAGGGAGCACCCCTATTGGGTTGATCCAAAAGGGAAAGAGCCTGTGTCTCGTGACACGTAAACAGTTTTTATCTTTCCCTCTGAGTGGAAAACAGAAAAACACAAAGCAATGCAAAGATCTCTAGGCTATGTAGTTCTTCTACAGATATATATATCTGTAGATATGTATACTACTATGTATCTGTAGATATATAACTACTATGTAGTTCTTCTACAGAGACAGATATACCTGGAACTATAATGATCCACAGATTGGAGCATTAAGTCTTTAACTCACAGTGCACTACATGATGTTACTATGTAGAATACCAATATCAAAAATGATAAAACATGATAGTTGTTAACATCAATCAAAGAATATAACACTACGTGGATATAACATGACTTATAGACAAAGAAGTCTTGGTATGCTCAGTATGTTATTGGCATTTTGAATGTTTTATATGCCTAATACAAACAAAGAAATCTGTGAAGGATACAGGTGGGTCAGTTTACAATTTTGGACCAGTTTTGCCCTTTTATCTTTGTGTGTGTGATGTAACTGGCTTTGAAGCAATGAGAAAGTACCTCTGCAGTACATAGCTACCAGTAGATATCATCACTGTCTTTTGAAGACAGTTAAACTTATTATGTGAACAATTGTTCTGCAGAGTAAGCTACGGTACCACACTTTATGCTGATAGTGTATCACAGTCATATTTAAAAGGAAATAATCATTTTTTAAAATACCCTTGGAAATTAGAAATATCAAAATATCAGTAGAAATAAGGATAACAAGTTTTAGTAAATATATATTACTCTATTCTTCTTATTTTATTGTAGTGGATTACTGAGTATTAATCACTTGAGGATGTGGTAAATAACTAAGTATTGCCTATAATTCTGTAAGTCAAGACTCTTCAGGCTTTCTTCTCATTATGCCAGGAGTATAAAAAAGAAAACTTACTCAGGACCTTGTGACTGACCTTTACTTGGGATTGATTTTAAAAATGACTGAGGCAATTAGAATTGCATATTATTTTCTTCCGAAATCTTAGTTTGATATTCAATGTTGTTATTATTTTATGTAAATATACTGCAGTAGCAGGGAACCTCTGCAAGACTTGACATGATTAGCTCCAAGGCTGATTTTATTATGAGAGACTGCTCTAAATTCAAGGGTCAGAATCTTGGCTATAAGCCTTGTTTGTCAAATGTAATTCCTTCATTAACAAAAATTCCAATTTTCCAATTATTCTATGACACACTCTTCTCTAGTAATTGTGATATTTGAACATATTCTTCCAGATTATGAACCATTAATAAAGTCCACTTTATTCTTTTTATGATGGAGCCTTAGAAGTAGGAAGAATGGTGAGCGAAAGAGAATGCAGATATGCTGATATAATTACATGCTTTGGATAACACTTCCAGGAGAGTGAAAAAGTTATTACAATTGTTGGGATAAATTCTTATTTATTAGTGAGAGTTTATTGTCCACTGATTGGTTTCAATACATTCCAGAAGCAGGTTCCCTGTAACCTTGCCGATATAGTTCCCTAAGAGCCATTAAATCTGTTTTCTCTATATCCAAGGTTGAGGTTTTGGTAGCAGGTTTCCTTCTGTTATCAAAGACTTAAAATCAAATTTCTTCATTGTTACTGTCGCAAAGATGGTTACCAGCCACCACTTCACCCATGATACCTTCTCTATTTAGAAGCAACAAATCTGGAAGGCTGTTTTTTCTGATTGATTGGCTCCTTTAGTATCTGTACCAACATGCAAATCAGCATGTTTTAGCAATCTCACAGGCTTGTTTATATTAGCTTTGTTGTATTCCCAGTTAATGTCTGGCAAGTTGAAGTCATCCATATGAACAAGTATGGCTAATCTAGAGATATTTCTAAGTTTGTTAAATAATAACTCATCATTGTCATCATCCTGTCTGGGTGGCCTATAATAGACCATTCATAATAGTGAAAGGGAAGGAAAGGGAAGCTGAAAGAAATTCCACTCCTGTCATAAGACTGTTTAATAAGATGCTGAGTGTGTCTTCATATTAAAAAGAAAAATCATAAAATACTGAAAATAAGTATTAATATGGAAGGAAATAAAATAATTGTAAGAGTGGCCTGAAACTTCAAAATCACTAATGTAAGGACCTCACTAAAACTATTTTACATTAGATTGAAACAAATAAAAAGAGATAAATGTCCTAATCAAACAATTGTGCCAGAGAATGAAAAGTGAAAGGTAAATGATATGCATTGAATATCCTGAAAGTATTTAAAGTCATGCACTTTTGTCCAAGATAATTGGATGTATCATTATCATTCATGCCTATAATATGATACATATAAATTATAAATAATGTAACAAATCATCTGCTTGTGAATATCAATGTAATTCCATTAACTGAAATGAATATGTATTGAATTCTGTTAATTGCATGTTCTGGTTCATACTACCTGAAATCACTACATATTAGTGATTTCACTAATATATCTTAACTATTACTACTGCATGAATAGTATTACTGGTGAATTCACGAGTTTGGATTAAATGATAGACAACAAAAAATATTCTGTATTTGACAAAATTTAACAGAATAGAATCATTAAAAAGCTCATTGCAATTGTTTCTTCCTCATGACATATTTAACATTCTATTGGAATTTCCATTGAATATAATACACAGACAAAAAAAATCTAGTATATAATATTCAATATAAAGAAAAAAATAAGACCAGATAAAATATTTTATGACAGCTTTAACAGATAAATAATAAAGATCCAAATACATATAAAGTAGGATATTTTACAACAAAACATAAAGAATGAAGTGATTTTAAACCATCTGATTGTGACCTGAATTTTGTAGAAAATGTGTCAGAATTATTTACTTCAAGTACTTAAAGTGGTTGTTCAATGCAGTCAAAACAAAACAAGACAAAACAAAACAAAACAAAGATAACAAAATAAAACAAACAAGGACATTAAAATAATAATTAATAAAAAATTGATTTTCAGCAACCAATTAAGAAGACAAGCCTAAATTATGTATTGTGAGGTTACCAGACCTGAAGGTACTTCACAATTGCAATGTATGACAGGATATATCCCATTTCTATTCAAATTTTTTAAAATTTACCAAATATAAAAGAGCTTAGAAGATTTTATTTTTTTATTCATGCAATCATTTTGTCGTTTTTACATACCCATGGTATGTAAACCTAGTACACTTCAGTTATTTAGTCTGGAAGTAATCTGAATCTTCATCTGTGGGAACATAAGCAGACTTGGTTAGGTGTGGAATTTAGATGGACCAGTTTGTCTTTTGTACTAGGTTGCAATCTATTTTAGTCACATGCACACAATTCTTAGCTTTATAGAAAAAGTGAAGGAAAAAAAGATCTCTGAAATTGTGCTAGTCCTTTACAGATAAAACATAGTCACAAATGTGAAAGCATTAAGAACAACATTTTCTGTCTTGGGTGAATTGAGTACTGCTGTTTTCAAGATTAACTTCTTTCTCCTTTTTGCGAGGTCACTCTCAGGTTATTGTACAGTTAAGTGCAATAGGATATCGCATGGGTTTGAATGGTGCATATGCTTTTTTGGGGAACTTCTGTGCAAGGGAACTTTAACTTCAAGACAACTTTGGCTCTGTGGTGGAAATCGCAATTCACTTTTCTAATTCTTCAGATACTGTTTTTGAGACAGCAGGTTCAACACTTAAAAATAAATGAACTACTTGCATAAACCAGTAAAAAAACTGGGCTGGTAGAGGGGCCCAAGGAACTGGGAGGGAACAGTATCAGTTCAGTTGACTTAAAATGGTCAAAGGGATATCCCATACCATATGACGTTGTGCAGAAAATGTTTTGAAAGGAGTGAGAGTTCATCTCACTTCTGCTCACTGGAAATCTAGCTGGGTATCGGTCAGTTGGTGGTGATCAATTGCTATATATACATATATACATTCTATATACTTACTATATACATTCATGTATATATATACGTATATATATATGGATAGTCATAACTATTATCTGTTATCTTTTCTCTATCTTAGTAAATATTTTTATCTCAACCGATGAGTACTACTTTGTTTTTCTTAAACCCCTTCCCCATACCACTGGGAAAGGGAAGTGACGAGCAACTGTGTGGTGCTCAGCCATCTGCTGGGTTAAACCACAGAACCCAATCCATGTATAACTTCTGAAATAAGTCAAAAGTCAAGGAGAGAAACAAAATCATGCCAACTAATCTTATTACAGAATTGAAGGAGATTACAGATGGAAACAGCAGAGCTTTCTCTTTCTGTCCCTCCCTGCAGCCTATATTAGTCATTAATACTTGAGGGAGTTCAATTAGCTGATCAGAGACTTACAACTAAACAAACAAATATAGAGAACATCTCAAAAGCACCTAGTTACTCTCACTAATCTACATTTGAAACGTTTGTAACAAAGCTGCATTTAATTCAACGTAAATGAGAGAAATGAGACAAAATCTTAACTCCTGGAAGAAGGTAGAAGTGAAAATTTAAATTACTATCTTGACTGGAAAATCAGCTTTTGATCTACTGAAGTGTTTCAAAGGCATTTGGAATTACAACCACTCTGTGATTCCTCCTTTTTTTCGTGTGATTTTCCACTCCAAGTAGGTGGAGCTATATAGTTAGTTCCACCAGTATAGTCAGTAACCACGTATAGGAGACACAGCCTTTTAGAGATGGCAACATAAGTGCAGGAATCATGAAGTGTAGCTTTGCTGAAATTCAGAAAGGAATTTTGATAAATTCTGAGTCATATGTCGAAAGTTAGTAGATAGTAATTAGAAGTAGTTACAGATGTATGATACTTCTTTATATGTATGAGTATATTAATATATGTTCTAACTGATTTTTTTTTTGGGGGGGGGGAGAATAAAAATGGAACTATAACAGGATTATGTACGAGACTATGCCAAACTAATAAGGAATTAGCTAGGCAACTTCAAGGCTGTTTAAGTCAAACAGTGAATTATAACAAGCATTCTCAAACAGACAAGAATGAGATGAAATTACAGGCCTTGAATGTGCTATAGGAATAGGGCGATGCCAGATATCCTAGAGCTATATACATTACTCAAAAATTGTCAGTTACTGTTTATTAAAGGAATGCATTCTTGAGACTAGAGTAGGACCAATATTATGACTAACAAAGAGAGCAATGAAGTGTCCGGTCTATGTCAAACTTAAAAGTAGTGTGTAATTTTGAGATTAAAAAAATGAAAGTATTGTGAAAATTGCTAGCTGCTTGTTAGCAAATTTAAGAACTTCAAGGCAACAAAGAATATCTTCAAAATAAATTTTAAAGGAAATTGGCATGTTTATGACTTGTGATAACAACACAATCTTGATTTTCTTTTCTGAGTAATGAAATATATTATTGAATTAGATATCTTTTAATCACTAAATTTTTTGCAGTAAATCCTTCCTAAATTATAGAAGATTTCTGGTTTGTTTCTTTGATCCCTAAGAAATAATACTGAGTTTTTAGAGAAACACAATGTGAAGTGGAGGAAATCAATGGAAACCACACAACAGTATTTAAATAACTCAAATATATGTGTTAGGAATTAAACAAGTATCTGACACTGTTTTTATTTTTTATTGGCTCTGTCAGAAATTTTATTTCATTTTGGAAAATTTAAATACAGTTTTTTAGCATAAGTGGTAATCACCAGAAAGTTCAAATATTCCTTCACCAAAAAATAAGATTATATTTTGCAACATCCTCACATTTTCATTCTGTTATTCAAAGCAGTTAGAGACCCAATTGCATGACATAGTTAAATGGCATAATAATATATTTGATTACAGTGACATCTGGAAACATCTACTTATTTCAAAATAAATTATGTCTCTACTGTGAAAGCTTTCTGAGAAATTGGGACCTTAATTCAGATATGCTCATTCTGATCCTCATGCAGCACATTGGAAGGCATAGATGATAAAATTATAATATTCACTAATAATTAAATTTTCTACTTCAGTCAATACTGAACATTTGCAGATGATAGGAAACAAAATATTCAAGGGAGAAGTTAAAATTCATCTCTAATCCATCACAATATTTGTCACCACCATTTCATGCTGTTGAAAAGACAATTACAATGAACAGTAGGATAGGTCTCTACCTCTGTTAGCCTTCATACATAATAAATAAGCTTTCAATATATAATTAGTGTAAACAATGAAAATGAAAACAAGGCACATTTCCCAACGAAAAATTTGTTATGAACTGCTATAATCAGGCAATATCTTGAATTTTACAACTGAATGTTATCTAACTATTTAAGTTCTGCGCTGCAAACATACTGGTTCCATAGAAGTCTCCATCTGCTGTATAGTACATCATCTGAGTTACTTAGATTTTAATACAACAGTTGTTTTTTTAGCATCTGACTGCCATCAGAACACTAAATATAGCTTTTTTGTTGTTCTGTTTTTAACTGATGAGCAAGTTTGTTTACTATGTTAACCAATCTATCCTTACTGCAGCCTTGTTAGATATTTTCTAATGCTGAATATTTAAGTAAATTAAAAGAATTCATGCTAGAGTTGCATATTTTGGATATAAGGTTAATCTTACTGTTGTACTTATTTCTGTTATAATCTTTTATCAGTGCTTTAACTATTCTGTCTGAATTTCTTTAATCCATGTAAAGATTGCCTAGACCTTCAGACACACTATGTAATGTCTCTTGGAAAACACACACCAAATACTAGTTGCTGATATCAGTTGTTTAGTGCTTACAGTCCCTTGCCAGCTTTGTCTGATCCCAGCAGACCAAAGTTACAGTACAGCTACTACCCAAGTAATGCTATCTTGTGTACTTGTGGCTCCAAATTATAAATTTTTATTTCTGTTTAAATGATAGACAGATTTTGGAAACAATAGAATGAAGATGTCTTTATCTATTAAAAAGCAACCTATGAAATACAAAAAACAAAAGGATAAAAATGTTCTAAAGAAGACATAAGATTTTTAATGGGAACAGAGGTGTTCTGTTTGGGTTTTGTTTTTTTTTTTAATTATACAATAAGAACAGAATTATTATTAAAGTTATTCTACTTTTAATGAATATGTCTTGAGAAATACACACTGCAGACATGAATAATGGAGGAATTCCATTGAGTCCACAGAATGGCAACAACTGGAAAAAAAAAAAAAAAAGATTTATAGAACAGCTTCTATACTAGGGAAAAGTGTTTAAAAATAAACTGTGATGTTGATATCCTGGAAGTTAGCAAATTCTAGCAACACGCAGTTAGGAGTAAGTACTATTAGTTATGTAATGATTATGTTATATAATGATGATGTTTCCTCATGTCTAATGAAATCAATTTGTAGTTAACAGACAATAGAGAAATAATGTTGTTTTCAGATAACTTAAAGTCTGTGACCATACTGCTCTTCTCTAGGTTTTCCTTTCAACAGTGTATTTTTTGTTTATTAGATGTGTTTTAGTATGGCCCCAGATTTTGCCTTCTGCGTCTCCCTTCTGTTCTCTAGTCTGGCCTTTGGCTCCTCTATTGTTCTCTTGGCCATGATCTCATTCCCTTGCTCACTCTGATCCACATTCTTAGTCTCTTCATATTTTTATACATTGTTGTCTTTGTTTTTCTTTTGCAGTGTTGCACAACTTCACACATGGTTTTGATTAATGCTGTCTTGTCTTGTATTTGCATAAGCATAAGTAAGCTATAGAATTCCACTAAATATTTTTAGAAGCAATTGAAGAAGAAATGTTTCGTCTTTTTGATGGAGAGACCTAGATACTCAAGGCAAAAGTTCAGATTCTAGACTGAAAAGCTTTTTGAAGGCCTGTACCACTCCATTTGATCAAGGAAATTAGAAATGCTAGAACCCTACCTAGGGCATGTTCTTCATTTAATTATTAAGTGGAATTAATATTAAAAAAAAAAAAAAAAACACAACAAAACTAAAATAACCTGTGGGCATAAAAAGTTATCAATAGCTGCCTAATATGCGGATACAAAGTGATAAATGCTGAACTACTGACACATACCTTCCAGAGTAGCTGTCAGACCTTCTTGTCTTTGCCAAGTTCCCCGGGGTTCTTCAACCTCACTTAGAGACCAGGAACCCATGTCACACCCAGAGCCGTCAGCCTTTCCCTCAGCAAGCCCTGCCTTGTCCAGCCATAGGCTCCAACCCTCTGGGTCCACCAGTGTCCCACATATTATCCCACGTTAGCCTTTCCCTGTCCCCAGGCAGGTGCACTGTTCTCAAGGCTGGGTCTACTTTAGTGACCTCACTGCTACTGTTCCTGCCTGGGGCCATGAGGTAGGTCCTGGCTGACAGACTCTGCCTTGGGGGGGCTCTATGAGGAGCTCCCACTGTTCTCAGCTCCAAGGGAACTCCTCTGTGCCCTGGCAGTTTTATATAATTTTTTTCCGCTTCTTCTTGCTTCATTTTCTCTCTAGTTCCTTCTCTGCTTTTAGAGAATATTTTTTTCATATGTCTCTTAAAGCAAAATCTTTAGAGGCATTTAGGTACTTAATGAAACAAATTTGGACTAGTGGAAATTTTCATATTGCCTAAACGTAAGACCACCCTGTCCTCTGCTTTTATCAATCATTTAACTGTATCCTCATTATTCCAACACTGGGAGTGGTGGTAAGGTTGCAAACCCTAGAAAAGATGGCAGGCGGGAGCTAAGAGAAGGAGAAAGAAAACACATCAGAGCAGAGCATAATCAAGTGGAAAGATTAAAAACCAAGGTAATACATAATGATTGACTTCATTGCTATGCAGAGCTCACATTATTCAGGTGTGTCAAGCAGGTAGGCTCCATCATACCTACGGAGCACATGCAATCAATTGGTGCACGTGCAATGAATATGACTTTTGTGCTCACGACCTACTCATTTAGAAACCTGGTAAATCTTCATTAAAATAAAAAGAGCAATAGATCACTGTTAAAAGCAGTATGCCTATTTCCAAAACCATTTAAAGAAACAGTTTGATTCACTGTTGTATGAAAAAGGAAAGGAGTGAATATCCTCCCTATTAAACATATCGAGAAAGGTGCCTACATGTTGGATGTGAATCTAGCATTTTTAGGTACAAGAAGAAAACATGAAAAATGGCTTAATACTTGCCATTTGTCTCTGTTACTGAAGAATAATTCAAAATTTTACACTGAAGAAAGGAAAAGAGGACATATGGTAGTTCTAATCTGAAAAAAAATTATTCTGTGGACTAAATCTTCCCAAATCATCTCACAAACTATCACAGGGCATAGTTCAAAAACTTGTTCAAGTTCTTTCAAAATCTGGCTGCTGCCCAGACTTTTTAGGTATTTGTTACAGACACTGTTGCATGTTGTCAGGATCTTTATATCATAGTCTGGAGGTGATTGCTGTGCTGAGAGTAGATAAGGTAATTGGTACCATGCTGAGGGAAGATTAGGAAATATGGGTTTACAGTGCTGTACGTAGTGTTGGCAATAATTCTGAAAGAGTGTAAAAAAAAATGTTGAAGTTTAGAGGGCAATAGTTCTGAAAAAATAATAAAAAATTATATATTTCACAAAAGCACAGGCTTTATATCATTCAGTGCAGTAGCAGAGAAATCAGGAGAAAGAATTTAAAACAATCAAACTTCAGAAAGACATTGCAAATTTAGAGACAAATCTCCACATTTTTTCTTAACATTGACTAACTACTGCTTCTAAGAAGGCTGTAACACTGTTTCTTTACAAAAGAGATTTTCCCTGACAGTATGTTTTTCCCTCGCGAGGCTCTAAGATCACTTTATTGTTGCCCCTTATCTGTAGTTCTCATGTATATTCTACAGTTTTGTTATCTCAGTGCTATTCTATGCAAAACAGTTGCCAAATAAAAAGAATTAACCTGCATTTTTACACAGAAACATGGACATTACACAAATTTTCCCAGTGAGAACAGAAAGATTGAAATTTACTGAAAATATCAACCATGCTTGCAGTACCAGACGTTCTACTCAGGCTTGGACTGAACCAAGAAGTCTGTTTTCCCAAAGCAGCTTTTTTATGATGTTGAAATCTAATGTGTTCAGTCAGTTTCCAATTATTGAATATACAGGAGGAATGAAGCACTCCAGACCATGGGAAAACTTACATAGTATTACTGCTTGTAAGCTACAGATGACTCTTGAAAAACTAACTGAGATAGATCTAATTGTAATAACCAGTGTTTTCCAGGAATGATTGTTCATCAAATTTCAGAGTATGAAAGCATGTCACTAGCTTAGGCCCTGAATTTAAGTCTGTGACTGTACTGAAAACACAGTAGTCCCAACATTACTTTTTCAAATCCAGTTTTAGTATCAAGGCATCACTGAAATAAAGTTTGCAGGTCTTTTAAATTATACAGATTATCTGTGCATATCAGACTTGACTGTCTTAAAGTTGTCAGGTAAATCAAGTTAACAGACAAGCTGTAAGTTAAAGATGGAATTTTTAACTGTTAAGTAGATAGAAATTGTGTGTTTCCTGTGGGAAAAACAAACAAACAAACAAACAAAAATATATCCAGACATTCTATCTTATCTTTAGGTCTTAGTTGTCAGGGAGTGAATAAATTCAGGTTTAAAATTTCAGGTATTAAATGCGTATGTCCAGTATATGTACTGGACTTCAAACAAAGGAAGTACTGTTCTGTTAATATACAAGTTCATAATACACACATCTAAATATATGTAAAATATTACAAAGTCCTTTAAAGACAGTAGAGAGAAATTTGCCTTTTAATAAATATATTTTTTCCCCTTGATATGACTCACCTTATCTTTTTTTAAATTTTTGACAGGATGAAGAAATTCTTCACCAGCACGTCAAGAGTAGTGAGCCTTCCCCTCCCTTCAGCATTGCTAAGGCTACACCTGGAGTTCTGTGGATAGTTCCAGAATACAAGAGATACCTGGATGTACTGGAGAGTGTCCAACATAGAGCCAACAGATGAACAAGGGACTGGATCCTTCGGATTGTTTTTGAGGGAGGTAAAGGGGAAGATGACAACACTGCTTTTGCTTAAAGACATTTTGATTAAACTACTGTGGTTGCTATTTAGTATTGATTTCAGAAATAATTTTTTATACTCCAATTATCCAATCTATGCCTGGCAATAAGTCAATATGTCTTTAAGATGCTTCATAAAGTTATAGAATGTTACCAAAATGTGTACAAAAACTGAGGCACACAGTGGAGTGAGGGAAATTTGTTCCTCTTCAGAGCAGGAGTCAAAGTGTAAGTTAGACATACTTTGATATCAAGATCCTGGAATTTTTCTGGGGAATCTCAGAAATTTAGCACACATTCTTCTGAAACAGAACCAAACAGAAAAGTTGAAGAAGAGTAATAGCTTTGACCAAAGCTGCATTTTATAAGGAGACTGATGCCACAGTTATAATAAAGTTTTCCAGAGCAAGGCTGTCATGGGTTTTTAAAAGCTCTCGTTATGGATAGAAATTGGTACAAAACATCTCTCAAAAGAGAAGGACTTTGTTCTTACATCTATGGAAACTTTTGATTAAAAAGTTGAAAGAGATTAGATACATCAACTTTTAGAAAGTAACTAATTGGGAATTTTCAGGATTATGAGTTTTTGAGCTTCTAAATTATAGTGAAGTTTCCCTTTAGGTACCTAACCTCCTGATTTATTATTTTATTTTATTTTATTTTATTTTATTTTATTTATCATTTCATTTCATATCATTTCATTTTATACATTATTTTATTTTTTTTTATTTTTTATTTGATCCAATATTTAGTAATTCGCAATAAGAGAATAACACCTGTCTAAAAGCATCATAAACATTAAAGCATTAGCAATCACTGAATAAAAGTTTCTTTTATAGGTTGAAAATTAATGAACATATGTCAAGATGTGCTATCTTGGAATATGTCTCTCATACAAATACAGATAGAATAAACTTCTCCCAGCAGAGAGGTTTTTAGTGTCTTTTTTATAACCAAGATACAGCTGTTTACATGGATAGATAGTGATAGTACAAAGGTGAATATTTTTAAAATAAGACGGGAGATTTAGGTTAGATGGAGGAAGTTTTTCACTCAGAGAGTGGTGACACACTGGAACAAGTTGCCCAGAGACGTGGTTGCCCCATTCCTGGAGACATTCAAGGAATATAGAATTGAATAGTCTTGAAACTTTGATTTTTGAGGCCCTTTTCAACCCAGCCATACAATGGTTCTGTCACAGAATCACAGAATTCTGGGGGTTGGATGGGAACTCTAGAGATCATCTAGTCCAACCCCCCTACCAAAGCAGCTCCCTAGACCAGGTTGCACAGGTAGGTGTCCAGGATGCAGACTCACACTGTGCAGAGGCATGCCTGCACAATCCTTTCTCTGTCCTGAAGGGACGGTGAGTTGTCCTTCATACTCTTTGCAGCTCATACCTCAGCACTGAGGCAATTGCCATAGGTGCAGCCTGTGGAAGGCTGATGGTTGTCTCCCTTCTCACCTGTTTCCCCTGATTCCGAGGGTTCTGCTCAAGGCAGGATGTCATCCTCGTCTGGGTCTTGCAAAACCAGCATAACACTTCTTTTTTGTTACTGTTCTAATTGGGATTTGGCTGTCCCCACCTCTGTGGGACAAATGATAGATTCATGGTGCTGGAGAAAAGTGTGCATCCCCTGGAGGACAGGAGCTCAGCATCAGAGCAGCCCAGTTGCCCTCCTCTTTTCCAGTGATTCCATATCTGAGTTGCTAACAGGGAACGGTTCCTGAAAATGACTGTTTGGCAGCAATACAATATGGGAATTAGAGTAGTGCTCCATTCTTCTGTCTCACAGATTATAACCCCAGAGACATTTCTAAAATATGAAACAACTGTATCTACATAATATTTAACAGAAAAATTGAGTATGTGCAGAGACTTCTTAAAGTTTTCTTCTGAAAGATGAAGGCAGAATTACTTGATGAGGATAATTAAAACATGACGTTCACGTCATGATGTTTAGTATATTTCAACTTGGTAATATAAAACTTGCAGGCAGTCTAAAGCAGAAGCTTAAGTGTTAACTGACACATATCATTTGATGTCAGAAAATGTTAGAAATATTACCATTGTAGACATTTTTTAGGCTGAAAGGATAAAAGCATTGGAGGGTCTTAAAACCACAAGACTCCTGAGACATAAAGTGTTTGTAAATTGTTTGTTATGCTTAATACTGATTAAGATTGCTAGGGAAAAAAAAAAAAAAAAGAAAAGGAAATACTGTAAGAAGCATGTAGAAAGGAAAGGACTCAGTTGGAATTTGAACAGCATGAGCAGAAAATTAGGGCTAGATCAGGCTAATTTAGCTGAGCAAAATTATTCTTGAATATGTGTATAGATATTTAATCTATAAATATATGTATTTATGTTTACAGTTCAGTATTTTTTTTCATAAAATAATATATTTTCAAGTCTAATAATAAATGTAAGTAATATGGTGAACACATAATGCAAAGAATAAGATTTGGCAGAGGTGATGTACAATAATATATCTTCAGTCTTTCTAACTTGGTAAAAGAATAAAAAAGAATTATTTCATGATCACATCCATTATTAGTCTAGTGTCTTTTTTTAGTAACAATCTGAACTTAAGCTTTACACTATTCTTTTGAAAATTCTTTTCAAAACACACTCAGAAATTAAAGTTCTGAAGAAATGAACGATGTATACTAATTAACAAAACTAGGCCATGAAGAAGTTTTGCTAAATACTGAGAGGAAAATATTATTGGAGAAATTGATAAAACCAATTTTCCTGATAATAAGTCACTATTTAAACATTTTAAAAGGCTAAATACATTTATAGGTAAAAATTGACAGCAGCTGCAGAGGGTCATTGACAAAACTGAATTTGCAGAAGACAAATTACCAAAATTTAAAGATTGCAAACATTTTTAAATTATAATAAATTAATAACTGGTAAAAATGGTAATAAATGCATAACTAAAGAAACATTTTGAAAACTATAGACTATGTGGTTTTCAGGATGTTAGAATTGTATAAACAGTTTAATAATTAGAGAGCTGTTTTAGGGTTAGAGTTTGTAAAGGATTTAATCAGTTAATTGCAGCCTTTAGTGTCCAAATTTAAAACCTCAGTCCATGATGTTTTCACTCCAATAGTCTGGATGTGTAAATTCCCAGTAACAATATCCCTACGACTCATTATTAGTATCACTTAGCTTAACTCTTAGGTGACATTTGCATCTTCGAGCCCTTTTCAGCTAATACTGACAGTAGCAACTGTTCTTAGGCATGCTCACCAAAATAGTGTCCATGTACAAACGGAAACTCATCAGCTGCTTACACAGTCACTAGGATATTGAAAATTTAGAATGAGATACTTGAATTTACAGGATTATTTAGCATGCTACCCCGAAAGCATCCTAAACTGTGGCTTAAATTCTTGATCAAATACTCTTTCCCACTGTAAAAATTATTTGAATATCAGAGGCAAAAATTGCTGTTAAATGTGCTACTAAATCTAAGCAGTCAACATATATACATGGCAGGCACAGAGACTGGTCCTTTTCCATACTTAAGGTTGGCACTGTTTTTATGGAAGAGGAGTACACAGCTTTGAGTGTTCTTAAACAAATGCCTGTAGGGCAGTGAGCAATCTAAGTTAAAATGATTACATCAAATAAAAAATAGTAATGCTTGAATTTCTGCCTTTAGGAGTTCATCTGACTATGTTTGGTACTAGGCTGTTCAGTGTGTGATCAGAAAAGAAGAAGAGCTGATGTTTTTTTGTTTTTTTTTTGTTCCTACAAAATTGTAGGAATCATAGTAGCAAGTTCATAGCAGAAATAACAGATCTAGCCTTGAGGTAGACGCTGATTTCACTTAGAAATGTTGGCAAGCCTTCCATCCATATTTTCTGAGGAGTCAATGTCTCTGTATTTTGCACACCATGTTTAGTAAATCTTATTATAAGCTGATAATTTTTCCATGCTGTTGTTTGGTCTATGTCCAATAGTTAACAGAAGGTGATAGAATACATGAGAAAATAATGTTACATTACAAAGGATCAGGAACTTTTGTGGATTTAGTTCTTAAATCTTCATGATTGTTGTGATTCAATTAAATGTAAGAAACATAACCCTTATAAAATAACTGAATATAACAGATACAGAGGTGCTAATTTTTTTCTTGGGAATCCAATGACTGTACCCTCACTCAGGGAAGAAAAACAGTTGCTGACCACAAACCACTCAGGACAGGAGTATATAAAGAATTCAAAATTAAAATGGAAGGAATTGTGGTTAATGAACTGAGTAGTTTAAATGCATTTCTGCCCAAGTTGCTTAACAAGGATACAAGCAATAACATAGAACAGAGTACCAAAAAGGGCAATGCAGAAAGAGCTGTCAGTCTTGATATGTGCAGGGGAACTCTTAGGTCACAGCTTGAACACCTGATTGAGCACCTGGTGAGGGTGTGTGGCTGGCCTAGGAAGCACAGGTAAATGGTTTGCACTTGTGCTCCCCACGTGACCTGAAGAGGTGAACCCAGTGTGGAGTCATCCTGGGTTCATACAAGGGCCAGCCACTGAAGGGAGAGCATCTCTTGAACTGAGGTTGCTTTCTGAGGAGGAGTGTTGTGAAGCCAGAAAGCCCCTTCACCAATGGGTGAAATCGATGCTTTTTTTGTATGATTACTGGTCTACGTGCAAGTATTTTGCCTGATATCACCAAGAATGTGCCAAAAACAATTTTGCTTCTTTGTGAGCAGAACAATATGTATAGAATGGAGGAGCTCTGGAAAAATGTACAGAAAATGTTAAATGCCAGAATGCATAGATTAATGGGATCCAAATAACAAGACAAAACTTGACACACTTGGTGTAATTATAAGCTGTTATCATAAAATCATTAAGGTTGGAAAAGACCTGTAAGTTCATCTAGTCCAGCAATCCACTATAACATCAACACTGACTACTAAATTATGTCACTCTGTACCACATTTGCACTTTCCTTGACCACTTGACTCAACCACCAATTTGAGCTGCCTGTTCCAGTGCTCAACCACTCCTTCTGAGATTTTACTAATATCCAACCTGAACCTCTCTTAGTGCAACTTGAGGCCATTATCCCTTGTCCTATTTCCTGTTACCTGGGAGATGAGGCCAATCCTCACCAACAGCTACAATGTCCTTTCAGGTTGTTGTAGAGGGTAGTAAAATGTCCCCTGAGCGTCCTCTTCTCCAAAGTAAACAATCCCAGTTCCATCAGTTAATCTTCATAAGATTTATTCCTCAGGCCCCTCATCAACTTCATTGGATAAGCTTCAGGTGATCGGTGTTGTAATGGGCCCAAAACTGAACATGGTACTTAAGGTGAGGACTCACCAGTGCTGAGTACAGGGGGATGATCAATTCCGTGCTTCAGCTGGCAACACTATTTCTGATGCAAGCTAGGATGTGGTTGGCCATCTTAGCCACTTGGACACACTGCTGTCTCACGCTCAGCTGAGTGTTGACCAACATNGAAAAGACCTGTAAGTTCATCTAGTCCAGCAATCCACTATAACATCAACACTGACTACTAAATTATGTCACTCTGTACCACATTTGCACTTTCCTTGACCACTTGACTCAACCACCAATTTGAGCTGCCTGTTCCAGTGCTCAACCACTCCTTCTGAGATTTTACTAATATCCAACCTGAACCTCTCTTAGTGCAACTTGAGGCCATTATCCCTTGTCCTATTTCCTGTTACCTGGGAGATGAGGCCAATCCTCACCAACAGCTACAATGTCCTTTCAGGTTGTTGTAGAGGGTAGTAAAATGTCCCCTGAGCGTCCTCTTCTCCAAAGTAAACAATCCCAGTTCCATCAGTTAATCTTCATAAGATTTATTCCTCAGGCCCCTCATCAACTTCATTGGATAAGCTTCAGGTGATCGGTGTTGTAATGGGCCCAAAACTGAACATGGTACTTAAGGTGAGGACTCACCAGTGCTGAGTACAGGGGGATGATCAATTCCGTGCTTCAGCTGGCAACACTATTTCTGATGCAAGCTAGGATGTGGTTGGCCATCTTAGCCACTTGGACACACTGCTCGTCTCACGCTCAGCTGAGTGTTGACCAACATCCCCAGATTCTTTTCCTCCATATGACTTTCTAAAGAATTAACAGGTATTTCTTAAAAGATCAAAATAACTAAGAAATGTGAAAACATATGCAGAATAATGTAATCACAGGGATTATAAGAGTCCTCTAGAGTTCACCTAGTCCAATTCACCTGCTAAAGCAAGTTCCCTAGAGTAGATTTCATAAGAAAGTGTCCAGATAAGTTTTGAATATCTCCACAGAAGGAGATTCCACAACCTTTCTGAGCAGCTTTTTCCAGTGCTCTGTCACCCTCACAGAAAAGATTTTTTTCCTCATGTTCATATGGAATTTTCTGTGTTCCGGTTTGTGTCTGTTGCCCCTTGTCTTCTCACCAGGTACCAGCAAAAAGAAACTGGTTCCATCCACTTGACACTCACCCAGATATTTATAAGCATTGATCAGATCCTCTCTCAGTCTTCTCCATACTTCACAGTCTCGGGTCTCTCAGTCTTTCCTCCTAAGAGAGATGATCCTGTCCCTTTATCATCTTTCTGGTCCTCCATTTGTCCTTCTTTAGTAGTTCCCTGTCTTTCTTGAACTGAGAAACCTAAAACTGCACAGCATTCTAGTTGTGGCCTTGATAAGGGCAGAGTAGAGAGGGAGGATAATCTCCCTCAACCTGCTATCCACACTTTTTACAGCACCCCAGGATACCATGGGCCATTTTGGCCACAAGGGCATATTGTCAACTCATGGTCAACCTGTTGTCCACAGGTCATCTAGGTCATTTTCTGTCGACCTCCTTTCCAGCAGATCAGCTCCTAACCAGTACTCATGCATGTGATTATTCCTCCTCAGGTACAGGACTCTGCATTTATCTTGCTGAACTTCATCAGATATCTCTCCATCCAACTCTCCAGTTTCTCCAAGACCTGCTAAATGGCAGCACAAGCTTCTGCTGTGTCAAATTCTCCTCCCAGCTTTTTACCATCTGCAAACTTGCTGAGAGTGCTTTCAGCCCCTTCATTCAGGTCATTTATCTTTTCAGTAATGTTATTTTGGTGCTGATTTTCTAGAATATGGTATTATTGTTATTCGCTTAGGATTTCCTCACATACATACACTCCTGGTCACAGCAATATTCGTTAGTTTCTTAGAAGTAGAGCTAATAAACGTTTGTTCTGGAAATGGAAATTCTTTAATTGTAATTATATATTTACAGAACAGCTGAAGATGCAATGGATCTCTGAAGTTTGTCTAGTCCCTGTTCAAAATATTTTCAGCTACTACAGGTGGTTTTCAGAAATCTTGGCTTTTGAATATCTCCACCAACAAGACTCCACAACCTGTCAGGGAAATCTTTTCCAGTGTCTGGCAGCACTAACAATAAAAAATTCTTCTTATATTCAGTTGTGACTGCCTTTATTTTATTCACGCTCATTGCCTTCCATCCTTTCATTTGATATAACTGAGATGAGTCAATCTTCTTTACAGTTTTCCATCAGATTATACATACACATTGATAAGATCACTCTTGAACCTTCTCTTTTTCAGGCTGAACAGTCCCAACTTGCAGCCTCTCTTCATGTGATAGGTACTTCAGACCCTTACGCTTACCTGTAGCCCTTTTCTGGAGTCTCTTCAGGAAACACTTGCCTCTCTGGCAATGGAAAGTAAGGGCTGGATGCAACATTCTATGTGTTCCTCGATAGTGTTGAGTATAGAGAAAGTATCACCCTACTTGACCTGCTGGCAGTTTTCTTCCTAAAGTAGCTAAGGATGTCATTGCTTCACAAGGATACATTACTGAAACAAGTTCCATTTGTTTCACCCTCAGCTCTTTTTCTGCCAAGCAGCTTTCCACCCAATCAGATCCCAGACTGCACATGGTTATTATTCCCCAAATAATAATAATAATAATAATAATTGTTCACAGTAGCATGTGAAGTTTAAGAAGATTATTGTTGTATCCAAGAACAAGATTTTCAAGATGCCTTTCTATTTCCAGCCTGGATGTCATAGATGTGAGAATTACCATGACATGAAAGAGCAATCCATGAAAAGATTTGTTATCACATTGTCAATTGCAGAGGAAGGTAATTTTTCCTCACATTGCCATTTACCATTTAGTAATATTGGATGATCTAGTAATCATCTAGTTTAAAATTATTAGCTGAAGTTTCCCTCTGTAAATGGGAATTATGAAAGAGGTATTTCAGTGACTTACCTATTTCAGCCCTTGCCTCTGTTTGACTCATCTCATGAAAATGTCAGATACTAAATAGACTACACCTACCTTGTTCACTCTTTGCTACAGGGGTATAAAGACAATCTTATTTGCCATCAATAACATTTTGTGTATCTCAGTCTGTTCCAAATTTAGGGTTACACCAGCATTTATTTTCTTTGCAGACAGACTCTATTTTAAGTAGGACAATTTTTTATTTTCATTTTAAAGATAACTTACTTTCAACATTTTCAGCATTCCAGTAACAGAAGTTTCCACTGTCTCCAACAAACAGATTTCTGAGAATACTCCATTAGCAGATATGATGAATTAAGTGTCTCTAATTCTGAATGAGCAATATTCCCTGTGTAGGAAATTGTGTGCTGGGATCTGAAGGAACTGGAATATTTCTTCATAAGGAAATCACATGTAGTACTTAAGTTAAAGGGGAGCAGGAGTTTAAATGCTGATAGGGCACAACAGCCCCTGACAAAGAAAATAATTGGCTTATGACAAGGAAAACAGTTTGTATACTCTGTAATGGAAAACAAGCTTGAGAAGTAGGAGTTAGAGAATGAAATGCTGAAAAGTCCAAGAGGAAGCAAAACACAATGAAAACATTGCTCTGACAGTGTATCATGCAACAAATAAAAAAATTACGATTTAAATCTTTAGTAGTTATGCTGAAGTACACACTGAGATGAGTCAGACACTTCAAATTATTTTTTCAGGAGTTTTTACTTACAGAGATCATTTATAGTAAAGGAATTATGACTACTTGGGTGAGGATGGAGGGTTCTATTTCACTCTGCAACATTGGTTTTCCACAGAGTAATTGCTGTTAGATTGCATAGAGCCTGTTATGGTTACAGGGTGAAGGACTCTTTCCCCTTTTCACATTGTTAAAAGTAAAATGACAACAATACTTTATAAATGACAAAAATACTTAATCAATGGGATATTTTTATTTTGCTAGAGATACACCCTGATAAACAAGATGTAGGACAAAAAAGGAAACTGTAAATATAAAGTACAAGAAAGAAGTAAAAGAAATCATCTACTATTATTAAGATTAATGGATATGACTAATTTTGTGCATCATCCTGTCTTGAACATATCTGTAGTGCTATGGACATCTGACTACCTATTCAGCCATAAGAACCTTTAGGAAAGCAAAATCTAGTTTATGTCAAAACTTATTTTCTTAGAAACAGAAACTTAGACTGAGACAAAGGTATGGTTGGACTAGATGATCTTGTAGGTCCTTTCCAACCTAATGCATCTATGAATCTATGAAAGGCTTTGTTAGGAAATCTCTAATTTCTGTATTTGACCATACTCAATTGTGCGTAGGTATTATTTACCATGTTAAAAGTTTCCTTAAATATTATCTCTTATATAAACTTAAATGAAGTTGTATTTCAACTTTTCAACACAGAATCAGTCATAATTTGTATTAAATAAATAATTATGCACATATAATCAATAGTTGTACATCTTGTAAGAGATATTGTGCAAATGACAAGCTGTTACAAATGATCAGCGATCTTCTCCACAAGTAGAGAACTTATAGTCTTACATTCATGTTCCAAATTTGTTATTGGTATAGGATATCTTATGGCTGATGCTATTTAGTCAGTGCCATTAATAATTTTTTTGTCAGTGAGGTTGAGGTTCTTCAGTCAGAAATGAAGTGGGCTGTCTGGATTGTGTTTTCTTTCTCTGTTGATTTTCCTCTGTTATACTCAATGGTTTTATGTCATTTTATGCTATTGCCTCCCTCCCAGCAATTGTATCATCTACTGATTTATATTGGATGTTTTTTGTTGTTCTTTTTTTTTTTATTTTTTCCAATTAGTTGTCTCCTTTAATGCATTTAACAAAAGGTCCTGACTGTTTGCAGTCCCTTTTGCATAGCTTGTTCTTTGGCAGTTTGCACGTCTTTTAAATTCAATGAAACCTGTTCTTCTTTACCTCTTTGGTGATCACTTTCCCCACAAGCTTGTATAAAGTTTTCCATCTGGCTGCTCCATCTCTGTGCTACAAAATACTAATCTACTGATTTTGGTTACACTTTCTAATATGTCTGTATTTGGATTCAAGGAAATATTATTTATGTAACAATCATACAAGGTGATATCGTTTACATTATTTATTTGCATGCAACATGAACCAGACTAACACCTGGAAGAAAAGAATGCTCCCCTTGCTTCCATTAAACTGTATATGGCTGACTCTCAGCTGAGATTAACAGAATGGTTTAAAAAAATCTGCAAGAATTGTATTACTAAACTGTCTTACTTTATGATCAGAGAGCTGGAGACAGTATACTGGAGGGAGGGTGGATCAAAGGAGTGAGAGATAGTAATATAGAAAGCCAACCATATCCTGGGTTGCATCAGAGGAAGTGTGGTCAAGAGACTGCAGGAGGTGATTTTGCCCCTCTAGTCTTTAGTATAGGAGAGACAGGGACCTGTTAGAGCACATACATAGAAGAGCCACACAATCGCTTCAGGGAAACCTCATTTTTCCCTTTCAATTTCTGAAGAGGAGCTCTAAGAAAGAAAAGAATAGATTCTTGTGCAGAATCTGTGGTGATAGGACAAAGGGAAATTTTTTCAAACTAAAAAAGATTTTTACTGTAAAACTTCCTTCTTATATCCAGTAAGGGTAGTAAAAGTACTACAGTTGCTCTATTCTCGGAGACATTAAAGATCAGGCTGGATGGAGCCCTGAGCAATCTATTCTAGCTGCACATCCCAGCTCATGACAGGGAAGCTGGACTAAACGACTTTTGGATATTCCTTCCAACTCAAAACAATTATATTCTAAACTATTACAGTGTGGGACCATGTCAAAATTTCTACTCACCTCAATTGTTGTTTCACATCTAGGAGGGTTCTTTATTGATGTGAGCTTAGAAAACTGTGAGCTAAAGCTTCATGTACACTATATATTCAAACAAATATACATAACTTTCTTGGAGTGAGTGGCATTCTTTTATTGCATTTGTGGTCTATTAAAAAAAAGAGTAGAATTAAATGTTGAATATTAGCAGCAAAAGAACTATTCAGTCTGAAAAACATAAAATTGAAAGAAGAGTGGACGAGTGTATCCTTCATGTTAGTCTCCTGTTGACTAGAGTTATGTACCTGTTTGTTCATTTTTCCACTTTTGTTCTTTGGTCAGAAGGGTTATGGTGCCAAGAATGAAAAAAAAAAAAAAAAGAATCTAAGCAACCCCCACTGCTCCTGTTAGCCATTTCAGTCTTTCTGGACCTACAGTCTATAGGAAGAACTTCTAAATTTGCTTAGCTTCATTCACTCATTGCTTCATTCACTTATTAAATATGTATATATATATGTTATATCAAGAAATAATAACACTACCATTATTACAATTCAGGCATCTTCATGTTGGGTAATTTCAGTCATAAATACAGATTGGAGATATGTTTAGAAAACAAACAATACTGATGTTTGTAAATATAAATACATATATATATTATTTTCAGAAGGAATAAACCATGTACACAAAGGTAAACAAAGTAGCCCAAAGTGACTTAGAAGTAGAATCTGAAATAAAAGCTCCAAGACGTAGGTCAGTGAGCATCAGTGGTAGAACCTGCTTCTGTTTTAGTATGGTAATGAAGATGATTTCATTTCTTCAAGATTTCCATTTTAATTTGCCCTGCATGGATAAAAAGCAATTTAAACTGATAAATAACAAATGTCTTATTCTATATAAATAAAAAATGGAATAGAAAGAAGGTCAGAGAAGTTGTTCAAGCAAAGAAATAAAATTTTCACTGAAGCGGAGGTGAACTTCTAATATATATATAAAAAAAGAAGTTGCTTTTGTCATATTGATTTCACAGGCAAAAAAACAAACAACAGAACAAGACAAAAACAAACAAAACAAAACAAAAAACACAGAATTATCAAAGGATAAAATTACTGTTTTAAGATCCCAGACATGAAAAAAAATAAGAAAGTCATTAGCCTTCCAGTCTTAAAATAAATACATCATTTAATAAGTTTTCTTGTCATTTAAATAGTATAATAATAAGAAATTAATCATAAAAAATAAGCTAGAACACAAGTAAAGAAGTGACACTGTGATGAGTGTATGTGGGTCTGACTTGTGCCAGAGAAGATCATATTAAATCTGAAATCATGAATGAATATTTCCTTTTGGGCAGGAAAAATATTAAGAGGTGTTACAATTACTCAGATGAAGTAAAGTCAGTTCTTAAAATGTCTAATGTTTAAATATCTAATCCATACAACGTCTCTTAATTTTCCAGATAAGCTGATAATGTTCTTTTTGCCTAGCTGAATCAACCTACTGTCATTATTGAGGAAATTTTAGTGTACTTGCCATTTAGCAAAATCAGGTAGGGGACATTAAGGGACAAGAAAGAAATATTTTTATAATAGATTCTTACATAATATTCTGATAATCTGACTTTTTGAATTACTTTATTCAACTATCTCAAATGAGAAAAATTCTCTCTTTAACAGTTATCATGAGCTGTAGCATTAAGATATTAGTTATTGTAGCTGTATATTGTGATGACTCATACTGCATTTAATTTGCAGCATTAAATTAACATTTATTCTTTTTTAACTGAAAAATTAACTTTGTCAGATTACTAAAACAGAAGTTGAGGTGACATTTTTGATTCTACTATGGATAGTGGAGAAAGAAAATAACTTGCATGACATTTTTCTCAGATGCTTTGATCTTTGCAGGAATGGAGAATAACCTGTTTGAAATCTTTCCATAACTTAAAATCTTTCAGGGAAAGAAATCTTTTTCTACGGGTTTCTATTTTACTCTAACGCAGTCTCTAGATTTACCTCTGTGCAGATCCAAAGTCTTCACAGAAAAAATTGATAACTTCTGCTGTTTTGACACACACCCAGATATAACAAGAATTAATGGTGATGTGCAAATAATAATCAGTGTTAATATTACAGTAATCAAGTTGAAAAAAAGTATGATTGTTTGTACTTCTTAGCAAAATTCAGATAATTGTTTTAAAACTTCCCTCATAACAAAGAGAAGTCATTGAGAAAAAATACTGATTAATTCCATACACTTCTATCTTTGTAATCTATTTTAATGTGTATTACAAAATGACAACCTATAGAAGCTAGAAAACTCACAAGAAGAAAAAAAATCAATTATTTTAAGATATTATATATACGGCACTTAATTTAACTAATGTTCTGTATAGCATAAATCACATACATAGCTATGTAACAAAAGCAATACTGTTATTGAGACCGATTCTGTTGTAAGAGCTATAAAGTGATAAATAGCATGAAAATCTGGTGGAGGTGTTATTTATATTGATAGTAACTCCAGTGCGCACTTGGGCAAGCTGGTAATTTTCAGAATTATGTACATACCTAAATTTTGGGGCAAATTTTGATATTGGTCATTTTTGATTTGCTTTTTAGCTAACTTTTCAGTGGGACAGACGCAGAGAAATTCTGTGGCATATGACCACTAGAAGTCCATGCTTCTCTGTTCCAAAGGCTCCAAAGAAGGCTCAATTCTCCCTCATTCTTCCACTCCAAATTACATTTATTATGTGACATAACAAATCCTGGATACAAATGCAAGAATAAACACAGTTGGTTTCATAATCCTTCAAACTGAAAGCCAAAGAGATTTGAAATAGACCTGACAGTTGTAGGGTAAGTTCTGTTTTGACTCTGTTTAACACACACTCGCCTGGTTTCACATGCTTCAAGTAATATATATAATCTCAGGGAAAGCTCACTTTAGTCAACTTACATAGTTTCTCCAACTGTCTTCAAAATATTGCTTTCAGAATACCTATATGATTATTCATTTTTCACCTATTCAACAGTTTCTTCCTTTTTCACTTCTTTCCCTAGGCTTTTCACTAATTTCTTCAGTTTCATCAGCTGGCAAACTGTGCTGTGCCTGCTGAATCCTAGGAATATGGTCTAACTAGAGTGTATTTTTATATTTGTAAATTAAGAGAAAGAAAACATATCCTATGAAACAAGTGATAAATTTCACCATGCAACTAGCAGGAAATAAGAAAGCAAAAAGATAATGTGCTAAAATGATACATCTGGGATGGGGAAAAAGGCTGTAAAGTATCTACCTATTATCACTAGGAAAGTATTATCACTAGGAATGAAGGATGATTTTGGAAATACTTTAATCAGAAATTTTATTACATGAACCATGATTTAAAGCTGTGTAAGTCTCACTAAATAACGCTCAAAGTCCATGTCATAGAATAGCTAAACATAAATATAACTAGCATTGCCCTCATGGGTGTGCTTGACAGTCTTTTGGAGGCTTTAAAACTCATGTTTTCCTAATCAACTGAGTACATCAGTATTTATCACGAACACCTAAAATTTAGACAGCAACTAGTTCTCTCCGTTGGACAAACTGAACATTTTTGGCTCCTAACTTTTTCAGTATTGAGTTTAGACGTAGTTCTACAGCTACATGCATCTTCATAAACGTTAAATTTCTCGCTATATCTATCCTTTAACTTTTGCTATTTTTGATACAGCTGAACTTACTTTCTGTTTTAAAATTTGTTTTATTTTGTTTACTAATATATCTTTATTTTAAAAAAATGTTTTCCATACTATTATAATTTTTCAGAAGAAAAAATATCACTCACGTTTCCGGACTATTGAAACTGTTTCCTTTTAAATTGAAGTTTAATTCCTCCTAGCACCCTCTCTTTTTCTTAACATCATGAGGTTGTAATGTATATTTTTATATCATATTTAGAAGAACAAAAAAGTTACCATAATTTCTCTTTCAGTCATACACATGTTTGCAAAGTAATATCTCAGTTCAAGAAGATGGAGAAATGTAATATGAGGGAATAATAAAAGTATGTTCCTACTCAGACCCAAATATCTGAAATAATAATGAAGGGATTACACTTTTATTTATTTATTTTTAATTTGGCCTACTCTGCAAGTTCAGTTCTTAGATCTAAATATAAGTGGAGTAGTTATTATCTATGAAACTGCCTAAGTGATGGAAGTTGCACACACTGAATTTAGTCCCTTGGATTTTATCTGATTTTATCTGATCAGTATATCTGAAAAATGGACTAGTCTTCAACTGTAATGTAATATTGTAAAGTATCCTGTGATTCTGTGAATCTGTGATCATAAGATCGCTTGGCATGATAAAGTTCTGTAAATGTTTGAGTGGCTCTTTTCAGGATAACTTTATGGTAAGTATCCACCAGTTATATGCTGGTACCTAATTCTTCATGAGTTCTTTTCTTCTAGCAACTGGTTTATAGCTTCAGTAAGTATAAACACTAGTGAAAATAATGGGAGAAGCTTTATACTTTTCAGGTGTTTTAGATACAGACTGCGCTCATAATACATTTTCTCCTCATCTGTCATCACAAATAACGTGATGCTCACTTTTTCCATGAGCAATCGGTGTTTACTTAGGCTGAAACAAAGCAGCGTGTATTTTTCTACTGAAATATTATGATAGAATACAAATCTAAAACATCACAGACTTCTCCAATGTTATTTGATGGAACAGAAGCCCAAGTGGTAGCTGGACAGTATAACAATTCCCTATCATTTCATTTGACTTCCCTATAAAAAGTCATTTACTGGAGTGTTGAATTAAGTGAAAGGAAAGAATCAGAGAATTATAGAATTGCTTGGGCTGGAGGAGACCTTAAAAATACTTGGTTCTAACCCACTTCCTGTGAGCAGAGTGCCATCCACCAAATCAGGCTGCCTAGAGCCCCATCCAACCTGGCCTTGAACACCTCCAGGGGTGGGGTACTTGCAGCTTCTATGTCAGTGCCTCACTGACCTCTGAGTGAAAAAAATTCTCCTACTATCTACTCTAAATATTTCATCTTTTAGTTTAAAATCATTCCCTCTTGTCCTTTACCCACATAAAAAGTCAGTTTCTCTCTTTTTTTTTTTTTTTTAATAAGCTCCCTTTAAGTACTGGAATGAAATAGACTTCAATATAAGAAAGTATTTTAAACATAAGCTATTACTTACAACTGGAACTATGATTTCTTACATGAGAAGTGATCGGTGGTATGCATCTACTAACAATGTTTTATAAGAATATAACTCTATTATTCAAAGGAAATAATATGCCTAACTTTTAACATGCATGCAATAAACAATCCTACAATATTAATTTTTTGTAAGCACATTTCCTTAATTATTATTTTATAAAGGAAAGCTTCTTAATGAAATTATTTCTAATATTTTGAACTTCATTTTTTAATAAATAATTTCCTTACAATATTATGATTTCTGGACAGTGCCATGAGAACGATTTTACAGTTTTAATATTATCTGAGAGCTTAAGAAATTGTTATAAAGGACTTGTACTGTCAAAATGAGTTTAGTGAGGAGTTTAGGTTCCTTGAATGTCGTCTCTACATACCCTTGATAATGACTTTGAAGAACATTAATAATGTATGGGAAACACAATCTATTTTCTGGCTCCACAGTTATAATTAGGTTCTGATAGAGCCGTCTGTAACAATTTACTGAGAAACTTTTATTCCACCCCCCTCCCCTCCCCATCAAGAAAAAAACACTTCTCAATGTTTATCAGTTATATTGAGAAGATAAAGACCAAGTTTAGAAGCAAACTGTACTGAAAGTTGATGCAAGTTAGATGCCCTTATACTGAGGTATTGTTATCAATAGCCAGTTGAGCCTCATCCACTTTGAACTAAAGCAAGTTGCAATTTTGTGCAGAAATAAATGTATCCTGTAACATGTCTAAAACTCTCATGAACCTGAGTATATATTACCTAAACAATCAGAAACATCAAACAGGTAGCAATAACTTTTGTGCAAATATTTTGCACTTAGTTTGCAAACAGAAATTCACTAGTTCCAAAGATGTCTTGTTATGAAATCCATGTAATGTCCCCTTGTAGCTTTGTCTTTACAATTTGTATTAAAATTACTAAAGTAAAATTCATGCTTTGTTTTTCTTGCTATGAAAACATTTTCTAGAAAGAATAGTTACATACTGAATTTTATTCCTGCATTCCTTGTGTTAATCTTAGTGATTAAGATGATTAGTGTGTACAGCAAAAGGAGACAACAGTACTTTCTAATGGGATACTAGCACTACAGAGCAATAGCAAGTAAGGAAGAAGAAAAATTAGCTCAGCTCTTCTGACAACCAGTGAGAACTCAAGAAGAGTGCAATTTCTATCCCAAGAGATACCACTCCCTCAGCTGCTAACCCTTAAATGGAGGTAAGGAGGGGTTGGATCAACTCAGGTGCACTGCTTGCACCTGAGCACCCTGGGTTGTCCATTCATTCATGACCTGGCAATTCTGCTGCACAGTGTTACAGCACAGCAACCTGAGTGGGATGGAATGTGCAAATTAGAAAATACAACATCTGAAAATCTGAATGCAAAATATTCGACTGTGATTAACTATTATAAGCCTAAATAATTATTCTTTAATATTTTCTTTTAAAGTCTAGTTCTTATAGATAATTTTATATTTATACACTCTAACTGTAGATTGTTCACCAAAACATCCAATATTGAATCTTGTAATCCTGATTTTTCTGGTAACTCTAACTCACAAATGGTAAGGCAAGTGAGTAACCATTGAAATATACTGGGTTCTGTTCCCGTAATGAGCGCTCATGTAGGAGAAGAGATGAACTGCTGGAATTCACAGCATATGACATTTCTTTTCAATCTTTGTGCCCACTTACTCTAGTAGCAGTGATAATGTGTCATGAGATGTAAAATAGATAAAGTAAAACATTTTAGATTAGCATTAAGACAAAGTTTTAAACTTTGTTCTTTGAGTAAAATTTCTTGTTTTAAGTCAGTGCAATAGTGTTAGTAATGTATTTTCACTAGTATGCTTATGCAGTAACTGAAATGCAGAATAAGACCTCTAACACATTTTTTTCTTCTATATTTATATACACATCTGCAAAATTTCTGACATCTCAGTAAACTGTCAATTAATAGAAAATCCTCATTTGTTATTGTAGTATGAGCTTATAAATATTGCGGTATATTCACAGCATTTGAGAAAAAAAATACTAAATACTATAAATTCACAGTGTAGAATTTTGTCTATTGTAAATGAAACACTGCCAATGATTTATTCCTGGTAGGAATAACCTGATAAAGAATAAATAAATTAAAAAGATGTGTAATGAATGCAAGTAAAAATAAATTTGGCTCAGGTTTGGCTTATCTTTCTGCAAAAATATTTTTACTTACTTTCCTCTACCTCCATCAAAAGACTTTGATGTAAATATTTGCTCTTTGCATTATTACCTTATCTCATAAAAATGGGTCTGGTAAATAAAATTCGATATATGATTAATATTTGGTTGTATAACTTTTTTTTTCCACATTTAACATGCTGCTAATGACATCATTTATTAATGCAAAACTTAAAGACAAACTATGAGTTATCTATTTCCCTTTTTCAAATCAGTGATATCACTAGATTACAATATAGGAACTTCATAAAGAATGTTTGGGGTGTGGTGGTTTTTTTTTTGGTTTTTTTTTTTTGTTGTTTTTTAAGCATCAGCTGGGAATAAAAAAACATTAGAATCTACATTTTATTTTATTTTATATATCCTAAAGTGTTTGTTTGGTAAATTCATTTAAATTCATTGCAATGAACTCTGAGATTTCTGACAGTCATTGTGTGTTTTTGTTAAAGGTATAGCTATTCAGTAATTAAATACTAAATTCATTACATTTCTATTTATATCCACAGTTATTTGCTGCTTTGTAAACATCCAAATATGTTTTTATATATGCTCCTAAGCAGGAATATGTAAGCACACACACATTTGTGCAAACATTAGATGTCTGTGTACACACATTAAATCAGAGCCTCAGTAGACAAAATGTATTCCCTTCACAGCTGGAAACCCTCCATGCAGAAGTTAATGAGTTGTAGTGGAATCATCTATGTCATCTAAAAAAGTACCTTACTGTTCTCTGCAGGGCAACACTTTGCAGTTTTACTTGTCTCCCTCTCTGAACTTGAATGTAAGTTCAGAATATTTCACAGCAAAAGTAAATTAACATAGGCGCAAATGTGAAAATAATGTAGTGGTTTTATTAATTATAAAGACTGAGAGATTCACAAAGCATTGCAGGATAGAAAATAATTGCTAAACACATGTGTAGTTATTGTCTTGGACTATCCAATGAATACAGTAGTATGAAGTATGCAGTCTCTACCAGCCCTGAACAATGAAGTTTCAGGACAGTTAGCTGATGGAGAGAGAACTCAGGTGGTATTTTCCTTGATCCCTTCAGTAGTAGTGAAAGATTCTGAGAGAAACAGGAAAACCCTTCTGATCAGCATATGGCTAAGAGGCTGGTGCCATCAAAGGGTTTTTTACAATTTATTTGTTTTAATCGTGGAGTGGTTTATTCAGCACCAAGCCTGCTAGTGACAAATGGGGTCCACCTGTCTCAGAGGGGAAAAAAGGAATCTGGCCCAGGAGTTGGTGGGGCTCATTGAGAGGTCTTTAAAATAGGTTTGGAGGTGAAAGAAGATGAAACCAGGCTCACTAGAAATGAGCCCAGGGGCAGCATACCAGCTCTGGGGAGTGAGACCAAAAGCCCAGCTGAAGTGATCTGCAACAATGGCAATGTGCATCTAAGGCATGGTTAACTAACAGGAGGAATTAGAAGCTGTTGTACAGCAAAAAAAAAAGCAAAACACCCATGACATAGTCACCATCGCTGAAACCCGGTCATGTAATGACCAGACAAGGGGAAATAGTTTCAAACTGGAACAGGATCGATTTAGTCTAGATATCAGGAAAAAATTCTTTGCTGTGAAGGTGGCAAGACACTGGAACAGGTTGCCTAGTGAGTTTGTGACTATTCTGTCCCAGGAAGCATTCAAGGCCAGGCTTAATGGGACTTTGAGCAACCTCATCTAGAAGGAAGTATCCTCGCCTGTAGCAGGGGAGCTGGAACTAGATGACCTTAAAGGCCCCTTCCATTCTGTGATTCTATGATGGGATCACTCTCATGACTGGAGTGCTGCAAGGGATAGCTGTAAGCTGTTCAGAAGAGTCAGACAAGGAAGGAGGGGTGGTGGGGTGGCTGTTAACGTTAAGGATGGTTTTGAAGTTGTTGAGCTCAATGCTGGGAACGATAAGGTGTCCGTATGAGTGAGGCTCAGGGATATAACCAACAAGGATGATATCTTGGCATGAGTCCATTATAGACCACTAAAAAACAAGGAAAAGCCCACTGACATTCATTGATGTTTGCTGAAAATTTATGGAGACCAAACAGTGCATTGTGAGCACAGTGAAGTAGTAGGTGATGCATTTCAGCAGTGGCAACAGCTACATGAAGAGTGTCATGAAGACTCTTGTTCGTTGCTGGTGAAAATATGTAGCTAACAGCAGTGAAAATGTTGAAAAATGATGTTCTGTAGCTGATAATTTGCTCTATAAAATATTATTGCAATTTTTGTTGTAGTTTCTGTGGAAATAAATAGGTGGCATTACTTTCAGATCAACCTATGTACATTACACATATAAAATCTTGATTTCTCTTGTTAGGAGGACTTTTATATCACTATGAAGCTTTGATATGATTGACAGTTTGCACAAGAACAGAGGGTTTTTTTTTTCTTTTTTTTCTTCTATGCGTCTGCTTGATTTACTGCATTTCCCCATGCAATAAATGTAAATTGAATAGCTTACAGGTTAATTTTCAAAGCATCATGGAGGTACTGTGGAAAAAAATAAAATAACGATAATAGAATTAATACCTATATAACTCCGTCTCTCATAGGCTCTTAGTTTTTGGAAGACAAGATCTATATTTAAGGAATAAAAGTATTTATTATATCTGTACTCAATACAGTTTCCATTGCAACACCTCAGATGTAAGTGAATGCCTGTGAAGGAACTTACTGAAGCAATAACCTTGCTGTATCTTTGCACTGGGAGTGCTATTGTTGCCTGTTCAGTGCACATCTAGAGATAGGAGCATACATAAGCAGGATTTCATGGCCCTTTTGTCTGAAAATATGTCCAGTACTTCTCAAACAGCATAAAATGGTTCAGGCGCTTGTTCCTCCAGGTGGAGTTTAACCTGAGATCACACAGACATAAATACACAGACTGTATTGAGATAGACGCTGAGAAAGATTAATGCAACAATTAAATAATACAGCTCTGGAAGCAGTAGTTAGAGCATGCTGGGATTTGTTACTTCCTCCAAAAAAGTAAACAACAAAAGCCTAAATGAGAGAGAAAGGTAATGAAAAAAATATCAAAGAGTGTTAGGTGTAGTGAAGCCTAAGCTTATTCTCTAGCTTCTGGGCCATTCTACCTTTATGGTAGTGATTCTACTGAAAGAGAAAATTCTCTGATCATATGCAGAGATAAGTGCGTATCCAGTCTGAAGCGTGTTGAAACAAAAATAAGTGCTCTCAGGGGATTCACTGAATTCTAGTTCCATTTTAATGCACATTTCAAATGGACACTACAATTTAGAGTTGTGTTCCAGGCAGCATAAATCATGCTATAGTATTAGAAACTGTTTCAGCTCATGATGAATCAGTTAATAAACCTTGAAGGTTACAAGATACACTCAGAAGAATCAAACCAATGATACTTAGCTGAGTCATCAATGACATTTTCCCTCATCTAGTTCAGCATCTGTTAAAATGAAGATATTTCAATCTCTTCCATTAATGACTGATTAATGATGTATGGACTTACTCTACCTGCTGAAAATATGCCCATAGTTACAAACCTTTTCATGACTGCTTATTCTGTTTTATTACATTGTTTCAAAAGACTTTGCTTCATCTTGCATATAGAAAATTTATACTTTTTCCTTTGCAACCTCTAGCACTATTACAAAATCATCTTTGTAAACATCTCTCAAATTTGTCGCATAATACTTTATTTCTGTTTTCATATATCTATTTTTAATCCTATAATTCCATGTTTATTTTTTTAGTACTTTAACCTCTGATTATTTTGTAAGTTAATACCAACCCAATTTTACTTCTTGATAATTACTGCACATGATACATTATACTGCAAATGTCAAATTGATTCCGATAACACTTACTACAAATTTTATACAGCTAAATCCACAGTGATATATTTCCCTTTGTCACATATATAAGGAAAATTATTTAACAACCTAAAACAACTTACTTAGACTTTTACTCCATTAAAAAACAAACAAACAAAAAAGTAAAATGACAAAGTAAAAAGTAAAAGTACAGGCAAAGAAACAGACAAAGAGAAAAGAAACCCTTTTGTATCTTTATGGAGACCAGTGACTCTAGAAAATACATCCTAAGTGATGTAATGGAAGTTGTGTATGGATCAGTTATTTAAGATAGCAATAAATAAATAAATAAATAAATAAATAAAATTAAATGTTAACATTGCAAACAATGTGAATTAAGCTACAAAAAACATTTTCTGAATTGCTTCCGACATTCAATCACAAATATTAATTTAAGTCCACATGAATAGACTCAGATGGAAATCACTTGGCACAGATGTATACCTTGTGTGTAAATTAGAACTGCACGGAATTTCTCTAAAACCCTCTCTCACACACACATTAATTATAATCTATTCTAAATCATGGTAATAAAAATTATGCGTTCTTAAAGGTGTTTTTCTTCAGACATGCACAAAACTTTGTATATTATATGACACATAATATGAGAAACAATCCTTATTCTGTTGTTTTCTTAAGTTTTTTATGAATAATAGAACAGTATAATTAGAGAAACTAGAGGTAAGTACACAAGTTATTATTTAAGCATCCTTCTTTTATAAAATGTAATGGTAAGAAAGCATCATATGAATGACAGCTAGAAATAAACTGAAAGTAAGGCAGCACATCCCATTAATCACAAGCTGTGGGGGCCCTAAACAAACTGATAATGGACAACTCAGAGGTTATAAATTTGAGGAGAAGCAGCTGCTGGGTGGTCTGATGTGACTTGATTTCAAGACATACATTATCCTATAAAGGATACCACGTATCCAAGAGGAAAAGAATGTACAACCATTACACATAAGAAGAGTGCTGCAGACAGCTGATCCTTAGGGAAACAAAAATAAACAAAAGAAGCATAAACACTGATCACACTGTGCCATGGAAAGACAGAGAGAGATAACATCAGCATAGCCTGTGGAATATCTATTATACTATTTTCAATGAAGCCTTACTTTTATGGTCAGAAGAGACTATCATCATTATCAAATCCCTCCTAACTACAGAATTCAGCTCAATAATTGCTGACATAGGCCTATCCCCTCTGAATGAACTGTAGTGTAACTTTAATTAGTTTTCAGTTTTGAGTGAATATACTGATTGTGAATTTGAGGGAAAGAAGAAAAAGAAGACATCAGAAAAACAATTTTTGACATTAATATTTACATCCTCCCTGGAAGAACTTATTTGTATTTAATATTGTAGTGGTTGATTCAGCATTCTTCACAGATGAGAAATGAAAATCTTTGCTAGGTGAGAGGTGGGGTGAAGAAGAAACCGTAAGAACTGGATCTGTTCTGGGGCAAAAGTTCCTGTTCTCTATTTTAGGAATAACCCTTTATTTCTTTTACACTCACTCTAGCTCCTTGTATTGTGTCT
The DNA here is from genome assembly GCA_013399175.1 of Odontophorus gujanensis. Lineage (NCBI taxonomy): Eukaryota > Metazoa > Chordata > Aves > Galliformes > Odontophoridae > Odontophorus > Odontophorus gujanensis. The sequence goes on from VXAB01008583.1 coordinate 38,409, forward strand.
AATGGTAGTTTAGATATTTCTATGGCAATAATAAAACAAGGATTCAATGAAAGGAGAGTAGGAAAAAGAAGAGAGGCTTTATTTAAACAAGAATAAAACTCAGTGTGTCTACATCAATTGAATAGCCTGCAGGATTTCCCTCTGTGTTAAGAGATTCAGAGAGCATTTTTTGTCTTGGTTCCAGTGGTCACTGTTGCAAACAAACATCTTCAAATTTGAGCTTTTCAAATGTTACCTGCCTGTCTTTGTCTAGTGAGTTAAAAGGCTATTTAGAACTTGCTTTGTTAGAAATGCTTTTATGATAAAGGAAGAAAGCAAGGAAAAAAATGATAAAATGCAATTGTATCTAATGCATAAATTAATAATTTCTTTGGAATAAAACAGTCAGGGATGGGAAGGATGGGGAAAGTGGGGAGGGAAAACAATCTTTGGCAAAAAAAAAATTCTTACCATACAGAGAGAAAAATATTCTGGAAAAGGAAGTAGGAATTTTGACTGAACTACTCTTACAGTAGAATCTTTCAGTTATCTTTATATCATTTTTCTGTTTCCAAGAAGATCACATCATCCTATCCTGTTGTTATTTACAAAATAAAATCACTGTTCCACTGTGAAAGGTAGGGGATCTCCACTCAGAAATATATGATTATTTTGACGCTATTCTACTGTTTCTTTCTCCATTACAAAAGGAAGTGAATGACTAAAGCAAGATAAATGCAAAAGTTTTAAAGCGTTACAATTCTCAAAGTTTCATTGGTAAACCATAAGAATCATAATATAGAATGCTAAAATTTCAATGTGAAGTTATTTTCATATGTTGAATACACAGGAGTGTTTATTTTAACACATTGATTTTTCTGTGTGGTAAATATATAAAGCAGTCAACCATCTACACAGTTTGAAGAATTAACATGCAGCATTGATTACTTCATCTGATTAAACTTGTTTAACAATTATTTTTGGCCGTGAAAGGCAATTATTATATAATCTATGGCAGCCTACCATTTCACTGTTACATGTACATAAACATTTTTGCATGGTTCAGGTCCTGTGTAAAATCCTGCTCCTTCACTGATTTTCTTCAGATGTATAAGGATGAATTCAGTGCATTTTATGATTTGAAATACTTTAAGGATTGATTCATTTTTTTCTCTCTATTCAATCTAAATTTCTACCTCAGTTAGAAAGTTTCTGAAAGAAACTGTATGATGGTGCTATCAGTCAGGTCAGAAGATTTGAGGGAATGAATTGCAGACACCACTTAATTATCTAATGAAAGTTAGTGTAAATCTTAATGTCATTTCTTTATTTATTTAAAATGCTTGCCTAGAACAGAGTTGTTTACACTTCATTTTTAATCATGTTTTTATGATAAGTTAGGTATTTTATTTCCACTCCTGTTAAAATTTCACATTTTTCCTTCTTCCTTCATAGAATTTCTCATTCACTTTTACTGTTTCTGATCACTCTGTGAGATCTGCTATATTTGTCTAGATTTTTCTTTTAATTAATCTTCCTGTATAAGATAATAGAGCTTTACTAAGTGCGTTTCTACTTTTTTTCCCTATGGATTCTCACTTAGGACTTCTATGACTGAGACAAAATTGGGTCTAGAATTATAGTTACTTGAGTTAGGAAGGACCCATAAAGCTCATCTTCCATGCAAAGAACAGGGATGCCCACAGATAGACCAGGCTACTCAGAGCCAGGTCCAGCCCACCCTTGAATGTCTCCCATGTCCCTTCTATCTTATAGCTCCCTTTTAGATACTGAAAAGCCAAGTCTTCCTGCAGCCTTCTCTTCTCCATTCTGAGCAGCCCCTACTCTTTCTCTTTGTCCTCACAGGGAAGGTGTTCCATCCCTTGGATCCCTTATTTTGTGGTCCCCTATTGACACACTCCAAAATGTCCATGTCTCTCCTGTACACAGGACTGCATATCTGGATGCAGTACCCCAGGTGAGATCTGACCAGTGCAGAGCAAATTATTTTCCTTGATTTCTGGCCATGCTTCTTTTGAAGTAGCCCAGGATATGGATGGTTTTTTGGGCTGCAAGAGCACACCGTTGGCTTACATCCATTCATCCATACATACCATTAATCTGTACCTCAAGATCATTTTGGTAAGGATATGCTCTATCTTTTTGTCCATCCAGATTGTATTAATAGTAGGAAGTAGCCATGACCCAGATATGAGGTCTTACACTCAGCTCCGTTTAAACCCTTGAGGCTCCCCTAGGCCCAACACTTGAGCCTGTCCATTTCTCTGCATGATATCCCACTCCTTAAGCAAGTCAGCAGCACCACACAACTCAGAGTCACAAGCAAACCTGTTGAAGATTCATTCAATTCCACTGATGCTGTCACTAATGAAAATATTAAATAGTATTTTTCCCATCACTGACACTGAAGAAGAACACCACTCGTCACTGAAGTTCATCTGGATGTTGATCCATTGACCACTACTCTCTGGGTACCATCTTGTAATTAATTTATCATCCATCAAACACTCCACTCATGAAACTTTTGTCTTTCCATTTTGCAGAGAGGGATGTTGCAAGGAACTATGTCTAAGGCCGTACACTCAAGTCCCAATAGATCAGTCGCTCTTCCATTGTCCTCTGATACAATTATGCCATTATAAAAGGTCTCTAGATCTCACTGGTTCTTTGCAATTTACAGTAGATTTAATTAAATACTGTAATGAAAAGTTATGTTATCTTGCTGTGAAAAAATAAAACTATTCTGCCTGATTTTTGCTGTGTCTAATTGTGGTTCAATCTGGCAGCAACTCAGCACCATGCAGCTTTTTGCTCCCTTTCCCTCTCAAGTGGAATGTTGAAGAGAACTGGAAACAAAATAGAACTTGTAGGTTGAGATTAAAAACCGTTTACTACAATACAAGAGAAAAATTGAAACAAGACTGGAGTAATAACATATATATATATATAT
>VXAB01008585.1:8078-19474 GCA_013399175.1 Odontophorus gujanensis
TTTTTTTTTTTTTTTTTTTTTTTTTTGCCTGTCTACAGTCTCCTTTTTTATTCTGTCCTCATCATATCCTTCATAAATGACTAGACTGGGTGTCTAGTTTTTGTTGTTGTTTTTAATAATTCTTTTCCTTTCTTGTGGCTTCAATTTTAGAGTTTTGTTCAGCACAAGGCTATTCTGGCCTTACTTACCAGCAAGCAGTTTTGCCATGGATCATTTCTGGTGTTCTTGCTGTGGCTGTTTCTCAGAAGTGTCTGCTGTGGCTTTTACCTGACCCTGTTCAACACTGATTTCTGCTCTTCTCTTTGCTCCAATTTAAACAAAGTATTTTCTCTTAGCCACTGTATTCCAATTTCTCTCATTTTATTGTTCTTTTAAAATGATTCTTCCATTGACTCCTTTCCATTAAGTGTTCTCTTTTTACTTGTCTCCAGACATCTTTCTTCAGCTACTTCTTAGCTTGTACTATGATCACTACGAAATTTCATCTTTCTGTTTAAAACATTTGTGGAAATTTCCTGTTCTTTTATCATCAAGCAGTTTTCTGCCAAAATAATCCTTCCTTTTTCTATCTTCCTTGGTTTAAAAACTGAAGGAGAAATAATTCAACAGAGTATTCTTTACACAGAGGTGGCTAAAAAAAAAAGAGATTTTGTTCATGTTCTGGTGAGCAATGTTGAAGGTCACAAAGAAAATTTTGGATAAGAAATATTGATAAAGAAGGCAGAAGATACCACAGTTTTAATAAATTCTCTCAGCAAACACAATTGTATTTAATGAACTAACAGTTCAAGGTATGTAAACATTTTTAGCAGTGAACTTCTTATCTGATGAATCCTCCAGTGCTGGCCAAAGGAATCTTAAATCATATCTTAACTATCTAAAACTGAAGGACAAAATGATCCTTCATGTCCACAGCCATCTAAACCAGGCAGAATTCCTGGCACATATACCTAAAAGTATATGTTTAGTAACAGATTTTTGTAAAACTTGAGAGCAGCACATCTAACAAAAAAACTTTTTCAACCTTAGTGCAACTAATTCTTTTTCTCAGAATTCTCCTTTTACTTCTTTTGACAGAGACAGTCCTAACGCATGATGCTAAGTTGAAGAACCAAAGCTTCTTGTCACTAAGGATCATAAATAGTATTATCATAGGATACATTACTAAATATTTTAAACAACTATTTCCAAAGGTGGGGTATGAGTGGGCAAACACTTCTAGATCACTGTTTTGCTTCCAAAAAATAAGTGCCATTGTTTAAAACAGAGATTTTCTACATGTACGAGCTAGTCAATTTTCTACTTTTTAAACCAGCCACCATGCTTAACTCTAGAAAATGTTTTTCATGGGTCTTTTGCATATTAAAATTACAAAAAAAAAATAAAGTTTTGTTTGTTTGTTTGTTTGTTTGTTTTTAATCTTCACAGAGTGGTTCATTGAATGCTGGTCTGTAAGTCCAAAAGGGCTGCTCCGAAAGCAGTACCTTCTGTGCTATTATGTTGGCCCACAATTTCAGAAACAAGTGCTAGTGGCATGGCAGTGGAGGCTCTACCTTCCCACCAGAGCTTCATTACATCTTGTTGCTGTGTGTCAGATAGCAGCAGAGGGGCAGTCTGACAGAATGGTGTCTGACATGGATGGGCAGATGAAACTAAGGTGAAAAATAGTGTTTTGCAGCTGAGAATTTGCTCTGAAGAACTGTTATTGTGTTGTTTGTAGATGTTGTATTTTCCGTGGAAGAATCTGGGAGACATTACTTTCAGAGCAACAGCTCACTCAGAGAAATGGAAATGTAATTAATGACTAGAAATGCAGCTGAACAATTGTTATATTATCTAGAAATGGAGACTGCTGTTCTAAATGCCTGTAGCTTCTACCAGTCAGTCAACCCCTTCAATATTTTTACTTAAATTTATTTCCTCTTAATATCTAATGCTTCAACAACCTTCCTGTTAAAATTATACTCTCAGAACTGTTTTTTAAGACACTTTGGAAAGGCACTAATATTAATACTGCGGAAGCCTATCAGATATACCTACCCATTGCAGAGAAACTATGATCATGTCGTTGTAGGCTTCATTTCAGTTTTGTTGCTGTAAGCAGTTGTGTAAGCAGGTAATGAAAGTCTGATGCCTAAAAACACAACAAAACTATGACAGAAAGAGAAGAGAGGTAAGTGCTGCTTTGGCCTTAGTGAATGAAGTAACAATTTTCTCCTTTTGTACCAGATTTCTTTTTCTACAAGACCAATGAGCAAGCCAAGAATAACCACAGCTATATAAAGGATAGAACTGACCCTCATGCATTGCCTTTTGCATTTGCAGAAGGGAACTGGGAAAAGAAAGAAGAAATGGAAGATATGGGGTATAGGAGAGTCATAAGTTGGAGTTGCTGTGGTGCACCTAAGAAGGATAATCTAAATCTGAAAAAAAAGGCCCATTCTGTTTCGATTTGTGTAAGTGATGCATCTATTGAAGTAAATCTTCCATGTAACAGCAAAATTACTAATGAATTTACAGGTTCTATTTCAAACTTGTCTGCTGATTACTAGAAAAGACAATGAATCAGAATTTAGAATCACTTTTGGCCTATTTGATGTTACTGAATTCTGAATTACAGCCCATATGTTCTCAGCTGGAGCCTCTGAACTAGGTGAGTATACAAGGAACAGTGCTGGAAAGGTGTATCACAGAATGATTTCACAACAGAAATCCTAGCAAATCTAGGCTCTTTGGAAAAATGAGCTTTCTATTAGTATACTAAAAGTGTGAGTTCTTAGGGCGCTAGACATGTCCCTGTACTCCCCTTCTTCATAATACAGGAGATAAGTAAGAAAAATGAGGGTCTGGGTCAACCTTGCAGCCATTGCAGACAGAGCTCAGCAGACGATGAAACTGAACTACTTAAGAGAATACTGAAATGATGTTTTCATCCTGGCAGCCACAAAGAACTCAAGTGATATCTTCTCTTTCTCTCCTTTTTCAGCTGTTTACAGGAGGCGTAAGGACTTGGAAATGACTCTTGCTTGGCTCTTTTAAAGGACTGTGATGTTCTGTTTCATTCTGGCTCACATTTCACACCTCATTGAATTACTTCTGAGTTTACAAACTGCAGCTTGAACACAGATTTCTACATAATACCTATACAAGCCAATAAAGCTGCTAAAGATGGGAAATCCAGCTGGAGACATCTCTGACTACAGCAGCATATCACTGTGCTATGTTTATAGATTGGCTAGGAACTTGTGACTGTTGTACTGAAATCCCAGACTGTTTCATATAGCTTTTCATCTCTATGGAAAAGAGAGTAGTCCACAGTTAGTCTACATTTAGTCCATGATAAGTCTTGTTATCAATACTGATGATAAATAGAAATATATCTGCATTAGAATGTAAGCCAAAGAGAAATTTTCAAACCAAAGCTACTACTTACTGCTCTGCTTCCTTTGAAAGAAGACTTGTGAACTCAGTTTCATTTCTCTACTGCCTTTTGTAGCAACTGATTTAGAAAGCAGATGTGTGGAGAACAGAGTGGTGAGAGCAGTGTGGACTGTTAAATCAAGAGCCAGTGAGGTTACCTGTACAATTTAAGAGCACTTATACCCGAGACGCTATCAAATATCACTGAAAAGGAATTTCATCTTCATTAGCAATCTGAAATACAAGGGAAAAAGCTCTTCCATTCATCTATGTCAGCTGGTTAGTTTGGTACTGGATATTTTTTCCTTCCTATTCACTTACAACATCCGAGGTATATTAACTTAAGTATTCTGGACTTAAAACTGCTCTGATCCAGGAACAAATTCACTGGCAGGTTAGGCATGTTTGCCTCTGAAGATAGTAATTCCTTCTTAGAGGAGCTGGGCAGGCAGTTACTCTTGGTGCCAGCCACTAGTGCCTAATCCTAATCCTTTTGAATTCTTTCCCTGATTCTGAAATAGTTCAAAGTACAACCTCTAGTGAAGGCAGAGAGATTATTTCTTATTTCTTTCACACTTACACTACTGAAGTTCTTTTTGGATTTTCCTGTATCAATTTAAATTTTGCTTTATGAGGTAAATTTTGCATGTTTTGTCTTTTGTTGCTGGGTGACATAGGCATCTTAGTAGAATCAGCTGACTATGAAATGTTCTCCTTTTAGTCAGGGCAAGCAAAATAATCAAACCTTAGAGAATTGCTATGGTATTGTTGCAGTATACTCTGATGATTCAAACACTGCAAAGGCTGAAATTAATATGTTTCTAAGCTGTTGCAAAATAGAGCTTATGAAGACCTCAGAGATGCTGAAGAGTCTTGAAAAATTTTTCTCTAGGTTGAACCTAACATTTGTAGTTACCTCCTTGTCTTGTGTGATGTCACAGAAGGTGTCACAGGCCACCAAAACCAAGAGCTAGAATCACTGTTAGTTGTCATCATCTGGCTTTCACCCCATCTCCCTGATAGGTGAAGGGCATTTCAATATGCTTTTCAGATAAAGCATTCCCTTAATGGAGGTCAATAAAAGGCCTCTGATTAGCTGATGTTGCTTTAGGCATCTGGTATCTGTATTGGAGGGCACATAGTCAGCAGACTAGTAAAATACTATAAAAGGACATTGAAAGAAAAACTTCACTTCCTTTACATATTGTGAAATTAAAGGCATACTATTTGTAAAGGCCACTTGATTTGCCAGAAAATGTGTATCATGGTTTTAACCCACAGACAAGCTTGGAACAACACTGTATCACAAAAGGTGACAAAGGAAAACAGGCGAAATGAATACTGAAAGCTTTGACATCTGTAGCTCCTGGTTCACTGCTAAAATAAGACTAATCTTCTCACCAAAGAAGCTGCAAGGACTGGATTCCAGGATATTGACTTGATGGAAGATATCATCACTACATCCAGTAGGAGGAAAGAATAATATTGCTGAGGGCTTGGAGTCTAAGTTTATTTCTTCTTTCCAAGGACGTTCAGTGATGTTCATGTGCTAGAAGTAAAGATGAGAAATATTAAGAGGGGAATATGAACTTGCAGTCTGAAGTAGAGTTGTAATGACTTGATGGTCTGTAAGATGACTCTGTAAATCAGAGTCCAGAAGGACTGCTTTGCCCCAGCAATCTACTCCTTTCCTGAACCAGATTTGGTAGATAGAATCACATAATGGCTTAGGCTGGAAGGGACCTAAATGCCCACCCAGTCCCAAAACCCTGCCCATGGGGAATGGAGAACTCTTGAGTTCTCAGGAAGGTGTTAATAAGGAGGTGCCCACTCTGCTCCATTCCTTAGTCTCAGATGAGAGCTTCCCAGGGGATCCCATTCAATAATTCCTTAAACAGATTGAAGTTCAGTCTTTTGAAGTTCAGGGTCCTGACTCTGGGCTCTGCCAGGCCCACATTCCTCAAGATCACAAACTCGAACAGGACATGGTGGGTGCAGCTCACACTACCTCAAATCTTCACCTCTTTGATGGGGTCATTTTCACTGGTGAGCACCAGATCTATTAACGCTTCTCCTCTGGGTGGTTTGACTAACACCTGGACCAAGAAGTAGTCCTCAATGCACTCCAGAAGTCTCCCATTGATGAGGCAGCCTGTAGAAGACCTCAGTCACCAGACTCCCTTTATTGATCCAGTTCCTAATTTTAACCCATAAGCTTTTAGCCTTCATGGTTGTCTCTCAGAGGCAGACCTTCACTGTTTATCACTTTCTTAACATATAGGACTACTCCTCTGCCCCTCCTTTCCTTTCTATCCCTTCAAAAAACTTGTAGCACTGTGTCATAATATTCCAGTCAAACAATTCGACCAGCCATGTTTTTGCATTAGCAGCTAGGTCATCATTTTCTGTCTGCACTGCAGCTTCCAATTCTTTCTGCATATTTCCCATGTTCTGTGCACTGGTGTAAGGTACTTCAGCTGGCCACATTTTGTTCTTGAGAAAGCTCACCCTAATTCCTTTGGAACAATTCTTATGCTTTTCTCTGCTGTTTCCCTCTTTCATTTTGAAGTACATCTTCCTTGCCCATCAAATCTAGCTTAAAGTTCTTTTGATCGGCCTGACCAGACTACTGTCCAGAACACTTGCCCCACCTGGTCAGTTGCAACCCAACCAATGTAAATTCAAAGGCAATTAATAAGTTTTAAGTTGTTTGATTATAATTTGTCTGGGAAATTGGGCAATAATCAAACTGACAGATAGGTATGTTTTCATACTGCAATCATATTTGAATTCAGACACATGAATTTCAAAACATATTTAGGAAACACAGGTTTTAGATCCTTATGACCATCAGAAAAAGGTTTTTTTCAATGTACAGAATATAAATACACAGCAGGATTATACAAAATTCACATATAGCTACATTATTAATTTGAAGGAGTTGATTCTTCACGCTTGTTATGAAAGAAAAATTGTCTCTTGGAATCAGATGGATCACTTTCTAATTCCAGGATATTTGGAGAATCCATAGTCTGCAGGCCAGTGATCGAAAAAAATGAGACACTAGTGGAAAGACACACGGCTCTGATCAACTAGAATGAGGCTCTTCTCACTGAATATTCAGTCTGACATATGCTGTCCCCAAAAGCAAAATAACATAATGCTGAAGCTGAATGTCTTCACCAGCTTTGTCATCTATAACGGAGTGTGGGCTGAGTCATGACAGTTCTTTTCATTGTTATGAAAGCTCAAAACATTTCTAAGGAAATGTTTCCCTTTATGAAAATTGATGTGCCCTCAGTATCTTCTGTGGGAAAAAGATCACTTCTGGCATACTTTTAAATGGGCTAAATCCTAAATGAATCACATTTTGAAGTCGATTTAGTAACCATCATCTGCCTGAGCTTTCATGGAGCTATATGTCTGATAATATATCTTTCCTTCTAATCTTCAGGACTATTCCCCAGCAGTACTATGTCTCTTGTAATGTGTGGCAATTTCTGCTCGTCCTTCTGTTTCAGTCACCAGGTAAAGCAGAGAGCTTTTTTTATTCCTCAGCCAGAATGAAAATACCTCTTCAACTGGCCCAGCTGTTGCTCTCTTGTCCTTTGCAATGCATGAGAGATGTAGAGCAGCTGAGACATATGCTAGGTTGAAAGCTGTAGCTTGAACTGATTCCTTCCTACTTGCGAACAGATGGGAGGTAGTCTCTGCCTTGACCCATGGGACAAAGGTTCATGCAAATTGCCTAGTATCAGTATGCTTCTATCAAATGGTAATCTTACCACCCTCTGTGAACGATTTGCGATGAGTCTAAAAATTACACTGTCCTGACAAGAAATGAAGTAGATGGATCACCTCCCCAGACCACTTTGATTTAGGAGAACAAGATGTAGACATGAAAAAACATTTTATTCTGCAGGAAATACTGAGGCTATTAGAGAAATGGAAGACATTTTTCTGGGTAAACGTTTAATTATTGAAAGTCTGAGCACTGATCTGACAGTATATCTGTTAAGAACTGACCCTGCTCGTGGTAGCTTGCTGCCTTCTCTTGGGTGCCTGCTAGGAATTAAGAAACACCAGTAAGACTCTAAAGTAGCAAAGAAACTCAAAGCGAAGGTGACATGTGAACCCGACATCTGCTGCCTGTTGATGCACGTTACACAGTCTGTGGGTGCTGCAGTACCCATGGGGACAGGCTGTAGCCGCAAGGTCACCATGACACCAACAGCGCAGACACCACAGGCAATGCTGCTCAGAGAACAAGGGGGGGGGGTGATTATGGAACGCTTAAAGAGTGAAGTAATGATCAGCTCCTGCTTTTGGAGAATGTTTCTCTTAATGTGGCATTGTGACAAGGCGCTGTGCATTGTAAAATTCTGCTGTTTGTGATGTCAGATACAGAAAATATGGTTATGAGATAAAACGTGGTCCTTCAAGCTTCTTGTTACAGAGAAGGGATAACCTTAAACACCTGTAGTGTATGTAATAATCTATTGCTTAAAAAATAAGTAACTTTTCATTAAACAAAGTGAATGATGAGCTCTGATTCTACTGAGAATAGACATAATGTTGGAATCTGAGCAGTGAAACAGTTTTTCAAAGGATCTATCTGGTCTACATATTCTAAACTATTCTTCAAACAAAACAGATGTGTTAAATGCATTTTTTTTTTCTGTCGTGCAGTTGTGACAGTGTAACAGACCACTGAATTCATTTTATGAAATAGCTTGTGTTTCTATAAATTGTCTATGAGGTTGTTCACCTGAAGGCTTCAACCAAAACCCATTAAACGTGATGCAGTATTTCCCATTTACTTCACTGTGAGAAGGCTGCTATGGCTAAAACCATGCTATTCAGTGATATAAAAGTTTTTGTTAAAATATGTATGGATGAAGTAAAATATTCTTTATACTTATACCTTCAAGCCCTGAAAATACACATATTTCATTTTTTGTTTTTATTTTACAGAAGAAGTAAAGCTTATTTTTTTTATAAGAGTTTCTATCAGAAGACTGCAACTCATGGATTTGGTAAACGAATTACAAGTAGGGAAGGAAACATCTTTGTTTGCAGTAGTAAAATATAGCAACAGAAATAAAGAGATGTATTCCAAATAATACAGAAAAACATTGTAAGGCAATAACAAAAATTCCAAAATGCATCTCTTCCATATTGATCTTTTCATCTTCGGTTTTATTTTGCTGTGAGAATTACAGAGGAGGGCTTTTCAGTGCCAACAATGTATGGATGTACTGCAGTGCTGTGTCTCAGAACCATCAGGCTGCCTACCAATCCCACCTCAAGCACTGTGAGCTGTCTGTTCCTTTGAATTACAAGGGGATATTCATTTCAAGCAGAAAACCTAAGAATTTTAGCTATTTGCCTGAAGTGCTGTGCTCACTGGCAGAATACCAGGCAACTGTGATTTCATTAAATGCTTCTTTTAGCCTTTTTGTTTTCTTTTGGATTGTGCTTTCATCTTTGCTTGCTCACATTTCAGCTATTTTATAACATCGCAGTTAGATCAGTCTAACTGTCAGACCTGCAGCCTGCCTTGCCTTTCTTGTTGGTGTGGAAGGCTGTGCCTCTGTAAGAAATGAGCCGCTTCTGAGTCGCTGAGTGCTCTGTGTTAGCTCCCAGCAGATGCTGCTTTCAGGTGCTTACCTGTTTAAGTGGATTCTGACTGTAAGTCCCTGAAATTTGAGTGAGCTGAGGCGGAGATACAATGGGGGTCCTTTTCTTTTATTTAGCAGATGGAAAGGTTTTAGTTTGATGACTTTTGAGAGCAGCTTGTACAAAGGTGAAATCCAGGAGTGATTACTCACTAGAATAAAACTTCTGGATTGAAGTCCTCACTTGCATTAGAGGTTTTGTCAGAAACTGTGGTGTATCCATTTCACACACAATTCAGTTCTATTGGTTTTCTGGTGGTTCCTCTCCTTCCTACCCCAGAGGCTCCAGAATTAACATTCAGGAGAAGTTCTCTTATTTTTGGAAGCAGTTACAAATCACACAAGAAACACACAGTAACTGCACAGTGTATCTTGTTTAGAAGCATATTTGAGAAGGTCAATTTTTAGTCCCTTTAGGACTTAATTGCAGTTTGCATGGACCTGTTAATTCAGGAGGAGAAATGTGGTGTAGAGGCATAGAATATCTCTCTACATGTTTTAGATTCTTCTGAGAAATGAAAATACCTTTACAGTTACATCAGTGGGTCACCACAGAGGTGTTCACACCGCACACCACCAAATGCAGAACACGTCCAAGTTGCTGTAGGATTAGCTTAGGGGACATTTTAAAATGTGTTTGGAGTGAAAAAGCCCATCAGCACTAGAATGTGAGTTCACATTTGTGAATAAGTAATTATTCACACATATAAACTACACTTAGGGATAAAGCTTTTTCTCACTGAATGTAATGGAAGCTTTCCTATTGGTTTCAAGGGAAGTAGAAGCGAGTCCATCTCAATCAGGATGTCAGCTGAGTAATGAGGAGGTGTTACAACAAAATATGTGGGAGTCTGAGGGGTAAGCAACACAAAAAGGTTAACCAATTTGGAACGGTAAACAAGTATGATTTTTATTATCAGTTTTGCTGAGACTGTGGGTGATTTTTTTTTTTTTTTCTGGTTTCGCATTCCTCCTTTTCTCTTCAGGCATTAGCCAAATTTCAAAGAGGCTATTGTTTAAGTTTATTTGTGATTCAGTTGCTGACAAAAGGAACACTGTATTTCTCTATTTCTATGCTTATTTACACTCTGCAAATGCATATTTTTGCCTTAGCTGTGGCATACCAGGTCAGTTGAGTAGGAATTTCAGGGTCTGCCTGGAGGTGGAAGGAATAATGAGCCATCATCGTCCCGTGTGCCTTCCACTTGCTCTGGCAGCTAAATAGCACGCTTTGTACTCTGCTGTCATGGGCAGCTGCAAAAGTAAAAATTCACCTTCCTGCCACCTCCCCCACCCCGTCCCCCCCATTCTCTGACCACCTTTATCTCACACCTCACACCTAACACCATGTTGCTTAGTGCAATTAAAATCTTTGCCTGAATTTCCAGGAAGCTTCCTGAAGTTCTGCTCGTAACTTCATGTACTGACTGAAAGCCAGATACTACTCTCCCTTCAGAAATCTTGAAGCTTATTCCAGAACCTGAGCGGAAGGACAGACCTTTGGAAAATCTAATTCCAGGGATAAGGACGGCTTGCTTTAAAGGATGGGAGTTGCAGATATCTAGATTTCAGGGAAAGCTTTTAGTGCTTTTCTTTAGAAGCAGTCTAAGGCATTCTATGCTTCACACCAAAGAAAGAGCATTATTGACAATTCTTACAACTTTTTAATACATTGTACTTACTACAACAAATCATTATAAGTTTTCACCTATTTAACCTGAGGGATAATTATTTTCACTGTAGAAGGTTTCACAACCTCTACCAAATTCATCTGAGGAAAAGAAAAAAGATGTATATTTTGGCTCTAAATAGACCTTTCCATTTACAAGTGAATTGAATTCTGCTCCTTTCCACTCACCTCTCTGTGTGACATGAAATCCAAAATGAAAGCCCCTCATGTGCAGCTTGCTCTCTAATTTCACACCAGCCTTTTACAGTAGCTGAATATGTTTTAGGCAACTCAGCCATCAAATCATTTTTGTAGCACCTCTTCCCTTATGGAAGGTTTTCCATATTACTTGGTGTATGCTTCTGAGGAAGAAAAATGTTTGCATCACCTAGGCAAGGGAATTCAGTGTCTACAAGTTGTTGAAAAAGCTCATTGCTGTCCTGTTTTTGAAAGATAAAACTGTGGCTAAATCTGATCCGTCTGCAGACTAGAAGGTATGCATAGATCCATACTGGGAATTTACATCCAGGTGACTACTAAAGACACTCTGATTACAGCAGAAAGCTCCGGATTTTAATTGAATGCATTTAATTTCTTCATTTTCTGACTACAGTTTTCCTTTTTTTTTT
>VXAB01008586.1:1963-12046 GCA_013399175.1 Odontophorus gujanensis
GACCTGCTCCTTTGGGACCCCCTTATTCTGGACTCCTTTGGGATTCCCTCTTTCAGATACCCTCTTTGGGACCCCCTCTTTTAGGTTTCCCTCTTTATGACCCCCCTTCTTTGGGATTCCCATTTTGGGACCTCCTCCTCTGAGACCCCCTCCTTTTGGACACTCTCTTTGGGATTCCCTCTTTGGAACATTCTCTTTGAGATCCCCTCCTTTAGGATTCCCATTTTGTGACTCCCTTTTTGGGATCCCCTCCTTTGACACTCCTTTGTATTCCCTCTTCAAGATCCCTTCTTTGGGACCCCCTCTTTTAGGTTTCCCTCTTTAGGACTTTCAGGATTCCCATTTTGTGACCCCCTCCTTTGGGACTCTCTCTTCGAGATTCCCTCTTTGGGACCCCCTCCTTCTGGGATTCCCTCTTTGGGACCCCCTCCTTCTGGGATTCCCTCTTTGGGATCCCCTCCTTTAGGACTCCCTCTTCAAGATTCTTTCTTTGGGACCCCGTCCTTTTGAGGTTTCCTCTTTGGGACCCCCTCCTTTGGGACACTCATTTTAAGGTGTTCTTTCCTTATTCCTGTTCTGGGGGTGGGATACATGCTGGGGACATTCACATCCCACTTAGAAGAACATCTCAGCGTTCAGCTCATCTGCTGTGCTCTGTGTTGTAGAGAAGGTGAATAACTTCCCACCACTCCCCAAATTCATCCCCCTGAAGCCCTGCTTCTACCAGAACTTCGTGGATGAGATTCCCATCGATTATCAGTCCCTGGTGAAGAGGATCTACCACGTCTGGATCTGTAAGTTGGATAGGAAAGCTGCCCTGGCTGCGTGTGTGTGTGCTGGGGAACCACAGATCTCCATCACTTACGTGCTTCGGGGTTTGGGCTGCAATGAAGTGATGAGTGTCTCTGTCACTCATCCTTCTTCATCCCATATCTCCATCCCTCGGCATCCCCAGAAGGGATCCTCATCCCTCTCCATCCCTTGGCAGCCCCAGAAGGGATCCTCATCTTTCTCCATCCCATATCCATCACATGGCAGCCCCAGAAGGGATCCTCATCTTTCTCCATCCCATGTCTCTGTCCCTTAGCAGCCCCAGAAGGGATCCTGATCCCCCTGCTCAGTGCATCCCCTGCAGGTGGCTGTCCCCGTGCTGCTGCCCCACAGCTCACAGCAGAAAGCTGCTTCCCCTCAGTGTGGCTGCGAGTCGCCCACATAGCACAGTCCCTCACTATTATTATCTCTCTGTGATGTGAAACAGCACCAGCTCGTGCTCTTTCCTGTGCTCTCTTTGCAGTTTACTGCATCACGCTGGTCGTGAACATCATTGCCTGCCTGGCGTGGTGGATCGGGGGTGGCTATGGTGTCAACTTTGGCTTGGCCATCCTCTGGCTGATCCTCTTCAGCCCCTGCAGCTACATCTGCTGGTTCCGACCGGTGTACAAAGCCTTTCGGTACGTGGGAACCCATGAAGGTTTGCATTCTTCTTCCTCTGGGAGAGAGATTAATCTCAGAACGGCACGGGTTGGAGAGCAACTTGAAGATCATCCCGTGATAGGACAAGGGGAAGTGGGTTCAGATGAAGAGAAGGGAGATTTAGGCTGGATATAAGGAAGTTCTGTACAACACAGGCAGTGAGGCACTGGCACAGGCTGCCCACGGGGTGGGGGGGATGTGTATTAAAATGCAGAGGGGGAAGCTCAGAGGGGAGGTGACATGGCTGGTGGCACCCTGTGGTCACCAGAAGACCCCACTCCATCCAGCTCAGGGATTTGAGCTCTGAACCTAAACCCAAACCCTCACCCAATCCAGCTCATGGTTTGAGCTCTGAGCCCAAACCCAAACCTGAACCCACTGAAATCCAGTCCTTCACCCACTCCAGCTCAAGGTTTGAGCTCTGAGCCCAAACCCAAACCCACCTAAACCCAAACCCTAACCCACTCCAGCTCAGGGTTTGAGTTCTGAGCCCTAACCCAAACCCAGACCCAAACCCTCACCCACTTCAGCTCAGAGATTTGAGCTCTGAACCCGAACTCGATGTCCCCCTGACGTCTCTCTTCCCTCGCAGGTCGGACAGCTCCTTTAATTTCATGGCCTTCTTCTTCATCTTCGGCATACAGTTCGTCCTCACCGTCCTGCAGGCAGTGGGTTTCTCCGGATGGGGAGCGTGGTAAGGACAGCATCCACCCAGAGGCTGCTCCACGACCTGCAGGGGGACAGCAGCATCACAGCCAAGCCAGCTCTGAGCTCCGGGGGTGATAGCACCTGATCAGCACTGAGCTCCGTGCTGCGTTTCCAGGAGCTGTGACGCTGCCCTAAGGCTGTGTTCCCCTCTCTGTTCCTTGCAGTGGATGGTTGGCGGCCGTCACGTTCTTCAGCACCAACGTGGCTGCTGCTGTGTTCATGCTGTTCCCTGCCATCATGTTCACGACGGCGGCGGCGGCGATGCTCATCTGTATTTTGAGGGTGAGTGCTCTGCTGGTGGTGGTTGCGTGGCACACCCGGCGCTCACCACACACTGTGGGGTCCAAGCAGTGCTCACCGGGGTCTCTCACCCTTTCAGGTGCACAAAATCTACCGAGGGGCCGGCGGGAGCTTCCAGAAGGCTCAGGATGAGTGGCATAGCGGTGCATGGAGGAACCCCCCCAGCAGGGAGGCTCAGTACAACAACTTTGCAGGGAACAGCCTGCCCGAGTACCCCACGGTGCCCAACTACCCAGGAAACCAATGGCCTTAGGCAGCCCCGGCTGCACGCTGCCCGGATTCTCTCTCGTTATTTTTTTTTTTGCTCCTTTTGTTGTTATCTGAAAAGATCATTTGCATTCCCCTCCGTACGCTCCACTCTTCGTGGGGCTTTTCTTTTTCCCCCCCTCCCTGTTGTTGCTGCAGAAGATGTGTGCTGTCTGCTGTGGCACGCCGAGAGCTCCGTGCGGCCGCATCGCAACACCAGAAGGTTTTTCCCTCATGCTGCTCCAACATTTGTCTCCCTGCACGCTGAGGAACCCTCTGCTCGAGGGCTCCTTGGTGGTGGCTGAGCTCCCCACCACATCAGCTCTGCTGGCGTTGCACTCCTGCTTTCCCACACACCTCTGGGGGGGTCTGTCCTTGGCACAGCCGTGCTCTGAGCACCAGGACCGACCGCTGTTTGCTCTCCTGGATGAGCAGCGTGGATTTTTTCACTCCGTGGGAAATGTGACCAATGGGTTCGTTGGGTTATGGTGCTCTGAGGGTGTGTGTGCAGTTGCAGCCTCATCTGCCTGCCCTCGCTGGTGAGGATTCCTTTGTAAGGCAGCGCTCGCTGTTGGTGAGTGTTGCTCAGAAGTGAAGGAGAGTCCCCATTTCCCTGGCTGGAACTGCTCTCAGGATAGAAGTCCTGCTTTCCCCACCCACAAAAAGCTTTTGCTGGATCCGTGTGCTGCAGAGGTGCAGATTCATCTCACTGTGGGCTTTGGGCCTGGGGGTGCTTGCCCTCTTTCAGGTACGCAGCTCGAGATCTCCGTGCCATCCCAGTCCCACACCAGGGTTTGCATGCTGACCCTGCACGTGCTGGACTGAGCTGCCTTGTCCTGTGCTCTGGGTTCTGGCTGTGTTATGTTGGCGTTGGGTCCCAGGGAGGTTTGGGAGCAATTCCATTACAGTGGATACATTTAATTCTGCTTTCTACCAATGTAGTTAAAATCCAAAAGCATCGTGCAGAGAGCTGTCTGATAGACCAAGGGAAGCTCAGCGATGCCTGTAACTGCTGGTGTTCCTTCCAGGTACAAGCAGAGCTGCTTGCCTTTCCCCAGGGATCAGCAAGAGAAGATAAAGCTGTGGGGAGGGATTGTACCCCCAAGAGTCAGCACTGATCTCATCGCCCACCCTTCATCTCGTGTGTGTCCACTGGGACAAGCAGAGCCTGAGCCATCCCGTTCCCTGTGCCCTGCAGTGACCCCTTCCCCCAGCACCCTGCTGGGAACTGTCTGACTGGGAGGTCAGATTCCCATCTTTCTGTAGGGAGTGAGCACTGAGCATCTTCAGCTCTGACAGCTGGTCCTGTGCAGGGCCGAGCGTGCCAGGTCTGGAGGTTTGGGTCGGCCCCACGTCCTGCCCAGCTCTAGGGGATGCCATAAGTGCTGTGTGTGAGTCAGCCCACGTTCACACCGAGTGACTGGAAAGCAAACCTGGCTCCTGGGCAGGGACAGGGAGGTTGCCCCAGCTAGGGAACTGATTCGCAAGTGATCTTTTGCAAACTGTCTCGACATGTGCCTTAACTAATGCTGTTAGTTGATGAAAGAGAAAGCTTTGTTCCCCGTTCCCCTCTGCAAATCTCCCCCTTTGCACCATTAACTTTTCCTGTGTCATTCCGTGAATACTCAGCAAAGTTCCGCTCGGAGTCTGCGTGACACCTTTGTTGGTAGGGCCAAAGCAACAGCAAACATCAGTGGGAGGGCAGAGCCTCCTCTGCTGGGTTCGTAGCAGTGCTGACCCCTGCTGCAGCACCAGCCCTTCGCTGCCTCGGGGATATGCCACGTGTGCAACGTGTTTGTAATTAAAATTGCTTGAAGCCTTCATAGCAGAATACGACCTGGTTGAGTTGCCAAGCTTTCAGGTGCCTTTGTCATGTGTCAGGTGTGATTTTAAGCATTCTTTGTCGCTTGCCTTCGGTGATAGAAGTACCACGAGGAGAAGCATTGCCAAGAGACTCTGTTCTTCTCTTTTTTCCTTCGGGCCTTCTGGGGATCGAGCGTTTCCAACCTGCTCAACACAGAGGAGGGGATACTTGAGAGCTTCGAACCAAACTGGTTGGAGGCAGACACCCAAACCGTGACCACCCTTAGCAAAGGGACTGCTGAATCACGAGCAAACACTGCCTGAGATGTCTAAAGAGCTTAAGTGAAGCTCCTGGGATGGGAGCTGCCATCTCAAAACACATTTCCCCCCACTCCATCCTCTTCAGTGCCAGAAAGCCCAATTCCAGCAAGTGGACTCAGCGCTGCCCGAACCGCCGTGGCTTATTTCCTCGGGCTCCTCTGTACGGTCTTTAATGTTTACACGAGCTCTCTTCACACCATTAACCCACACCCAGCTCCCTGTTTTGTTCGGCATCACGTGTCCGCGTGCGATGCTTTGTGTCCCTTGAGGGGCTCTGCTTTCTGTTTGTGTTTTGGCCACAAGACAATAAACGCTCATCCTGTGATGGGAAGGACTGGCTGTGTCAGAGCTGTGTCTGTTCCCAGGGAACCCGGGTTATCTGGTGGAGGGAAATGACAATATTGAGTCCCACTGCTTCCCCCCCNTGGACAAAGCTCATCCTTATGCTGGGGACCAGTTGGCTGGCAAGTGTTTTACAGTAGTGTTACCATGATCCTCTTTTCCCAGCTTAGGAGAGGTGTGGGTGACAGCAGCAGTGGGGTCAAGCCCTCCTTCCTGGCCCCTCCTGAGCAGTGCAGCCCTTTGTGGGGCCCCTGCTTTGTTTTGCTGCCTGGAAGGATATCACCATCCCTGGCGCAAACTGACACGAAGATGAGCTTCATCCCTTCTCTTAGTGTGCAGCTGGATCTGTTCCCCCAAATCACTTCGTGCTCCAGCTCTGCTCAAAGAGCTGTTTTCATTACAGCACTCAATCTGACATCTGCTGATCTCAATCTCTTCCTCCTCTCAAAGCCCTAAACCCCCCCCTTTCCCCCCCACGGCCATCAGCATCTCTCCTCCATGATCAGGACGCTGCATCGTCCTCAAATCCACACAAATCTCATGGCAGCAGCTTCTCCCTGAGCGAGTCAAGCAAGCAGATGGACAGATCCCAAACACTCTCCCCTTTCTCCCTCAGGTCAACAGGAATGCAATGTTTTGGACCCTGTGCCATTCAGCCAGGCAGCAGCACTGGACAGAAAGGAGCAGGGACGGGTGTAGGTGTTAAACAGCACGTAGGGGGCTGCTGGTTGTCCTCACCCTGAACATATCTCTGCTCCTGGCTGCATTATAAAAGCCTACAGAGTCCGTTGTCTGTCCCTGAGCAGCTCTGTGTGCATTGGAGCAGTGCATTTGTGTGGTCTGGTTGGGCCTCTGATTACCTCACGCCTGGGAGGAGGGCAGGGTTCGAGGATGGATGCTGTCCCAACAGATTCCCTGACTTTCCTCACGGTGCTGAGCTGGGTCCATCCCAGGGGCTCTGAGCTCTCCGTAGACTGCACCCCCAATGTCCATCAAGTTATGGCACTGGAGATGACACTTGAATGACATCAGAGCAATTTGTTTGCTCGCCTGTTGCTCCGCAGCATGGCTAAGTTCTCAAGCAGAAGCTCTGAACAACACACACGCGCCTCAAAATGAGAACATAATCACCCCCTTTTTTTTTTTTTAATGCTACACAGAGAGGTACAGCATTACAACCACCCACTGTGGTGTTCATACTGAACCTCCAGCAGGGCCTGTCCCCTATCGTGGCACCTGTCCCTATCGGGATCTGCAGGCAGCATGGGGCCTCTCCCCTACAGCATGGCACTTCCCCTGTTGAAGGGCCTATCCCCTATAGCGTGGCACTTCCCCTATATCAAGGCCTGTCTCCCATAGCACAGCCCTTCCCCTACAGCAGGACCTGTCCCCTACAGCACAGCCCTTCCCCTACAGCAGGACCTGTCCCCTACAGCACAGCCCTTCCCCTACAGCAGGACCTGTCCCCTACAGCACAGCCCGTCCCCTACAGCAGGACCTGACCTCCAGCAGAGGCTGCAGGCAGCGTGAGCCCACCCCGAGTAGCACGGGCTGTCCCCTACAGCGGGGCCCGTCCCTAACGAGGGACCGTAGGCAGCACAGAGCCCGCTCCCCATAGCGCTCCCGGTCACGGGGAGTTAAACGGCAATCCCGTCCGTAGCCGCCAAGCGCGTCGCTGCCGTAAAGCGCGCTCCGCGTTGCCGTAAAGCCGCCCGCCCGCCGTTCGCCTCCAGCCTCCTATTCTCGACCGCGCTTTACGCCAACGCCGTTGCGCCACCGTCCTCCCGTCGGCTGCGCTTGCGCCGAGCTCCGCTCCGGAGTTGGTATTCAGGAAGCGCTCTTGCGCCGGCGGCGTGGCGGGGGGCGCATGGGCGAGAGGGGAGCTTACGTCGGTGGCGTAGCGGTGTCGCTGGCTGGAGTGGTGAGGGGAGGCGAGAGGCGGCGTGAGGAGAGCCGGGCCGGGGGCGCCGCCATGGGCAGGCCGCGGGGCAGCGGCTGCGGGGCCCGGCGCTGAGGTCCCGCCGAGGTAACGGCCACCGGGGCCGCCCTGTTGCTGCGGTTCGCCTCGACCGGGTACCGGGCAGCGCTGTGGGGCGGGGGAGGCCGGGCCGGGCGGTGCCGGCGGCGGGGAGCGGGCCCGGGGGGGAGGGGAGGGGGGATGGGATTGGGGGACCCTTCCACGGGGTCTCTGTGTAGCGCCGGGGCCGCGTCCCCGCCCCGAGGCGACGTGCGGGGCTCCGTGGGGCCGTGCGGGGCTCCGTGGGGCCGGGGTGCCCCCCCCTCCCCGCCCGCCGTGGCGGGGCCTGCGGGACGGGCCCTTTGTATGGGGCTTTGCTTTCTTCGAAGGGGTCGGAAAGCGTTGGTTTGGGGGAAGGGGGCTGTGCTGGTTTTAGTGTTTAAAAGAGCTCTTTTTCTTCAGCCGATGGATGCGAGGAACGGGGGAAATAAGGCGGCCTCCTCCTCCTCCTGCCCCATGAACTGCGTTCCTGTGGGGAGAGCCCTGCGGATGGGGACAGCTCTGCGGGCAGCGGCACCCCCCACCCCCACAGTCTGGGGGCGCAGAAGGGGAGCGGAGCTCTCAGCCCCAGTGAGGGGGGGAACCCTGCACTGCTGTGGGGCAGTGCTGTGCGGGGAGGAACGGCCGTCGTCCGTGTTGTGTGTGATTGTGAAGCGGGTGAAGTCAGCACCGTCACCCCACGCTCTGTGGGGTGCTGTTGGACGGAGGAAACCCGGAGTGAAGTCCTGTCCCATGTAACATAGCTACTGGTGTGGGAACGGGGTGCACTGGGAAGTTGCCTCAGGAACGGATCCATCTGTTTTCCTTTTGCACAACAAGTGGTTGGGGATCCGGGGATAAATGCTGAGGAGTGCAGCCGGGCCATCCCAGCCCCGTGCTACCCCCCTACCCTGTGCTGCCCCCCCACCCCTTGCTGCCCCCGCCGAGCTTGGAGCGCCGGCCCTTATATAACAGATGGGAGCGAGCGTTTGGTGTTTGCCAGTGCGTCTGAAAGAGAATCGCTGTGAATTAGGGCAGGAGGCCTCCGTGGGGATGGTGGGGAGAGGCCTTTGCTGTGGCAGGGTGGGCTGGGTGTGTGGGGCTCGCTGAAGATTTGTTGGGTTTTGCTGTCATTTGGTGCGTTACGGGCAGGAACGTCGTTCAGGGATGCTTTTAGCACTGCTGGGGCTTCTGGGAGGGTTGGAGTGGCACAGTGGTGCTTGAACCTGAGCGTGCTGCCAGGCACGATGTGCACCTGGGGGAGCCCTGAGTTCACTGTGGGTGGGAGGGATCATCCTGCCCTCCCGCAGCCTTGGGACTGCAGCTCCTGGTCGCTGGCCTACAAACCTGTAAGGCCTTAAAACGGTTCTGTGGTCCACTGCAAATACAGCAGCTGCTGTCTGGGGTTCAGTTGGCAGAGGTTTCCAGAGGAGGACGTTTGTCTGTCCGTCAGCGTCTCGGGCAGCGCTGGATGGAGCTCTGCACGGTGCCCTCGCAGCGTGGCTCCTCGCTGGTTTTCTTGTTGCTGCACTCTTGAGAAGAGTGAGTGGAGGAGAGGAAGTTGGCAGTTGCAGTTCAGCAGGTTTCTGAATTCTGCTCTGTGAGCGCTCCCCTACGCCGGTGCGGCGCGGGGCTTTGCGTCTCCCCTTGCTTTGTATTCTGCCTCTGAGCTCCTGTGCAGCCCGAGTGTTGTCAAAACTGCTAATACGAGAGTGACTCAGCGGATCAATGGGAACGGCACGAGGCCAGTGCTGGTGGACAATCACTATTTCCTCCCCCCTCCGCTCCCTCTGGGCTGGAAGAAATGATGTCTGAGAGCAACATGCCAGTAAACATGTTTCCTGGGCTCGGGCCTGACGGCGTTCTGTACCCTCCCCTTCCCGCGGTGCTTTCCTGAGCCGCGGCGGCGAGGAGAAGCGCAGTGCTGGGAGCAGCAGCGCTGCACTGTGGCTGCTCCATCCCCTGTGTGCATGCAGCCTGCACTCCGGTGGCAGCAGAGCTGCTGGCAACCCCAGCCCTGGCGTGGCCAGGAGGCTGAGTATCAGCACGGTTGGTTTTTGGACAGGGGAGCTGCAGTGCTGCGAGCACCCAAAGCCTCAGGAGGACCAAACCCTTCCTGCTGAGGGGAGGAGGGCTGAACTCGCTACAGACATCCCTTGTGTGCGTGGAGCAGCACCTTGTGTGCTTATAAATAGTGGGATTCCTAATTTATCTGTTGATTTTTGTTTTAATTAGAAGGGACGCTTCCTGCTTGCCGTCAGCGTCTCCGGGAGGGCTGCGGTGGTGGAGCAGACGCAGGGCTGAGCAGTGAGGGTGGCAGGAAGGTTACTTCTGCTGGAGCAGCTGCACACCGAGCCCTGAGGCTCCTGTGGCCTCCCAGAGCTTTGCTGGCTGCCCTCCATCTCCTGGGGATCCCCCGAAATCCCTGCTCTGGCTTGGGTGCTTCCTGCTGCACAGTAACTGTGTTAGAACAGAAGGCATCGCAGTGCGCAGCTCTGCTGGAGGAACTCAGGATCCCTTTGCTGTGCTGCTGGGTGCCCCTTTGGGGTGCACAACCCTTCCACGCCTCGTGTTTGGCCTGATGCACTCAAAATTGTCTGTTTTCTCCCCAGACCTCTCACAGATTCTCACAGCACCGTCCACGTGTGGGGGGGGAAAGGGGTGAAGTGTGCTGGGTGAGACGCAGTGTATGGGAAACCACAGGGCCCGGTGCTTCTGTGCACTGAGCTGATACAGCAGCAGCTCAGGGTGCTCAGTGGGGGACAGCAGTCCCCTGCTCTGTGATTTAGGGAATGCTTCTCCACCTGGGTTAGCAGCAACCTGCAGGCAGAGCTTTGCATGGTGTCTCAGAACACAATGTGGGTCGAGGGGTGCGTGACCCACAGCCACGGGGG
>VXAB01008590.1:1566-14967 GCA_013399175.1 Odontophorus gujanensis
GGTTAATTTATAAAAATAACACCACTTAGAAGGTCACCAGCATCGCTCGGTGTGACACTCGTGTATAACTGTCCCCAAACATCCGGTGAGCTCTGCACACACACAGGAAGAAGCCCAGAGCAGCAGCAGGCAGCCACCTGAGAGGCAAAAGGAGGGATCAGAGCTGGAGAGCCCCTGAGCAGCAGGAGCTGCTCTGAGATCTCACTCTCAAAGTGAAGAGCGCCATTTGGTGACAGGATTATTTACCCTCCTCGGTGGGAAAGAGATGCAGAGGAATAGGTCTGAAGCCACAGTCAAGTGGTTTCCTCTGCTGGACGAGTGGGGAGGTTTCCATGAGTTGTGCAGCTCCAGTCTCTGTCCTGCTCATCTCCCCCAGCTCAGCTCTTTGTACATATGGGAGAGGATACATGCAGCTATTTAAACACTGACCCTTTATGACATCTCCCCTCGTGACAGCAACGCTGGAGGGGCAGAGAGTGCTTCTCAGCAGGACAGCTTGTTTCCTCTTCCCAGAAACCTAGCACCAGAAATGAATGCAAGTGCAAAACGATGCTGGCCTTAAAGATCCGTAAGATCTCGTCCTTCTCTGGCAAGCTCACAGAGCAGCAAGGTAATAAAACTGGCTCCTGACAAACTCACAGGATCCCAAGGGATCTCCCACTTGAGCCTGGCAGTCATCATGGCTCTGAGCTCCCCCAGAATCCCAACAGACAGACCCAACCTTCTGCAAGCACTTCCTGGGGTTACCAGCAGTGCTCCTCCTGAAACCAACAACAGCATGCTAAGTAAGCAGCAGCTGTGACTCTGAGGGAGCACCCCAGACCCACCTGCTGATCAGCGAGGCAGAACCAAACCTCTAACACAACCAGCAAAGCAGGCTGACACGTTGCTGCTGTCAGAAAACAGGGTTGAGGAAGAACACACCCCTTCACTGCTAACCTAACCAGAGGGAGACACAGGGCCAAGGGGGTAGGCAGACTGGCACGTGTGAGTGGGGTGCTGGAGTTTTGGGGGTGCTGTGCTACATAGTTAGGCCTAACACATTCCCTTTGGGGGATGTAACTCATGTGGGGACTTAGCTTCTCTCAAGCATGCCAACAACACCCACGTGCAGCTCTGTGGTGTGGGTGAAGCTTGGGGGCCCCTGAGGTCAGCACCTTCCATCTGTCTGCTAACGGCCAGGGCCACCCACACCTGAGGGCAGCCCCCCACCAGGGGCAAGGGCATTTCTTCAGAGCCTTTAAGTGCAGTGCAGGTGGTTAGCAGGGGGCTGGGAAGGAGGGAGCACGCAGCTTCAGGGACTGCAGCTCTCGGGCCACATGCTAGGCTTGAGGCTTGGCCGTGTCTCATCCCACCTTCAGCCTTTACATAACCTTTCATTCATTTCCATCCTACACAGCCTCACCAAACCGAACCTACCCTCACTGCAAGCACAAGCTGGAGCTGCACATCCAACCTCCTCCACGGCTGGTAGGCTGTGGGAGGTGTAAAACAGCTGGGAAAGTGGGCAACTCACTGCTTTCAGCACTCATGCCAACTTGAGGCCATAGATGCAGGGAAGGCTGGGGGGTTCCTCTCCCCTCCTCAGCACTCTGCCCCCTCTGCAACTCATTGCAATCACAATATAGTCCTGCTCCCATGGTCGGTGCTGGGAGTGTCTTTCTCCAAGCCAGTGGACCAATCTGAGGAAGAAGGAGGTGCTCGATGGCCATGCAGCTGCCTGGGAACTAGCTGGGAGGAAGGGAAGGTTTCCAGCTCTCTGCAGCTCTGTTCCCTATTTGATGTTTTTGAGAAGTGCAGTTCGGGCATTCACCACAGCTTTGAAGGCATCTTCACTGCCAGGAGCCACGCACTTATCAGGGTGGAGCAGCACAGCCAGCTTCCTGTAGGCTTTGTTCACTTCATCTCTAGGAGATAACACAAGACAATGGTGAAGGGACCCAAGCGACAGACCCCCAGCAGTAGAGCACAGTAAGGTGAGGAGCTGCCCCTGCACTACATGCAGCTGTGCAGACACTTCTGAACCCTTCTCTTGCTGGCACCAAGCACCCTCAGACTTTGGAAGTGAAGCTACAGACAAGGAGCTGAAGAAAAAGTGCCCACGGTACTTCTCAGCATGGCACGAGCAAAGTATGGGGAGAAACCCTCTCCTGAAGCAGGTACACATCCACCCCAGGGAGAACACTGAGGGCTAAGATCAGCAGCACGGTCTGGTTGGAGAACCCAGTGCTCCCCAGGGGTTGGTACTGGGTCTGGTCTTAAACGTTTAACATCTTCATCAGTGACCTGGACAAAGGCATGGAAGGCACCCTCACCAAGTTTGCTGATGATAAAGAAAGCTGGGAGGAGTGGCTGACACACCTGTGCTGCCATTCGGTGAGACCTGGACAGGCTAGAGAGTTGGGTGGGGAGGGATCTGATAAGAGCCTGGTGGAGGGCTACAAAGATGACTGCAGAGGCCTTAGCATCTCCCTTATGAGGAAAGGCTGAGAGACTTGGAACTGTGCAGCCTGGAAAAGGGATCTGATCAATGCTTATAGATACCTACAGGGTGAGTGTGCAGTGCACGGGGCCAGGCTCTTTTTAGTGGTGCCCAGTGATGAGATTATGGGCAACGGGCACAAGCTGGAAGACCAACCTGAGAAAAAACTTTTTACTCTGAGGGTGACAGAGCACTGGCACAGGCTGCTCAGAGAGGTTGTGGAGTTTCCTTCCCTGGAAATATTCAAAACCCACCTGGACGTACACCACACCTGTGTATCCTGCTCTAGAGAACCTGCTTTAGCAAAGGAATTGGGCTCGATGATCTCCAGAGGTCCCTTCCAGACTCAATGATTCTGTTATTCTGTGGTCATGCAGGCACAAACTCACCCACCACGCCAGACACGTGCCTGAGCCATGTGCCCTGGTGTGCTGAGTCTCTGGCACCACAAGCACAGAAAGCTGGGAGACAGAGTGGGGGCACATGCTCCCTGACTCAGCTCCACATCAAACCGCCTACGCGCTCAGGGCGAAGGCACCGCACATCACGTCAGCCCTTTAAGCCTTGGTGTCTAGCCCCAGGCAGACACCTCGTCTCCTGCTGCAGGCTGTGGAGAGGGGGGGGCACCCTGTGAGGGAGCTGAGTCCATCCGTGCCTGTGATCACAGCACAGCCTGCCCTGCAGAGCTGCTTATCTCTGCCTGTGGATGCAGAGGGTCTGGAAGAGTGATTGCGCTCAACACCTGTGTTTCAGGGAGCTGATTGGAGAGTGCTGAATGATGTATGTTATCCAAAAATCCACGCCCCAGGCTCTCCACAAAGCATACACAGGGGCAGTTCTTGAGGTTCAGAGAGAGAGAAGCAAGACAGAGCTCTGGGGGTTTGTTTTAGCTGCCTAAGTCACACAGTAGAACTGCAAGATTCAATATCCAACCTCTTACATGAGTATTAACCAATTCCACCTAACTAGAGATCTTTGAGGAGGGCAAGAGAAAAGCTTGTCTTGTGAGAGGTACAGTGGAAGAATTGTAATCACTTCCTGTAATGTGGGCAGCAACCTTACAGCAGCCTAAAAGTTTCCCTCGATCCAGAGAGAGCGAGAAAGGTAAAGCTGAAGCTGCTCCAAACATGACTGGCAAGTGAGTGACTACAAACTGCTCAGCCTGGAGACAAGACACAGAGCTGGGGAGCTGGAAGGGATGAAGTTGTCACATTCATCACTCCCCTCCTTACATTCAGCCTCACCTGGTGGCTCCGGGCTTGACTCCCAGCATGTCCCAGCTGTCCTTGCTGTTGCGGATCCTACGAATGGCATCTGCCTGCTCTTTAGTGAAGCCAACCCCCATGCTGGAGGGGGGACGCTTCCCACCGTTGTCACACAGGTCAATTATGGCAGAGTAGAAGGTCTACGGACACAGGAAAGAGTTGGCAGGAGGGAATGGTTCCTGAAGGCAGCAGCAGTGGCCTTCTGTCACCCTCACTGACTGATCCTCAAGCGTGGGGGATGCATAACTGCTGGATGTCCACAGCTCCCCAGTGTGTGGCTCTCCCTCTGCTTTTCAAGCTCCATGCTACTACACCTGAATCAGCAACAGGAGCATTTCTGCATCACGTTCCCAGCACAGCCAGAAGGATCATCAGCTCTGAGCCATGCAGTGCTAGGGTCAACTTAGGGCTGAGAAGATCAATACTGACCCTGAAGTAAACAGCTATAGCTTTCTTCGGGCAGCACTTCACTGGGAAAAAAGAAACTCTGGGGCAGTGGGCCAATAAGGTTTGTGAGATCCAGAAGTTCAGAGAGTATCCTGCAATCTGCCATCCTGGCTAAACAGTGTCTGTACCCTCACTGCCTTCTTTCCACATTACCTGGAACATCTCATTGATTCCCTCTCCTGTTTGTGCCGATGTCTCAAAGTAAAGAAAGCCCCGGCTCTCTGCCCACAGCCGCCCCTCGCTTTCATCCACACTGCGGTGCTTTGTGCAGTCAATCTAAAATGAGAGGAAAGGGAAAGGTCAGAGCCCAGCCAAGGTCTGCAGTGACTGCTGGAGGAGCACAGCTCCGAGAATGATCATCTCATGATGATGTCTGGTTGGAGGAGCTGTTTATCTTGAAGGGATGGAGGCAGCGTGGACAGAAAGCACAGAAAACAGATGTGAAAGGCCTCTGAGAATTAATTTAATTCAGAGATAATGTAACCTCTGCTTGGTTTCTGACTCATGAATGGTCACCATATTCCCAAAACCCTGCTGAAATGAGGCCTCCATTACTCTTCAAACACAGGCTCTTAGAAAGTGTTCCCCACAACCTAACAATATTTCCCTTTTGGAAGGAGCTCAATAGCTTGGCTCATGCTGAGAACACAATGAGCACTGAGTACCTTGCAACACAAACATGCCCCCCTATTGTTGCCTACCTTGTTTGCACAGACAACGAAGACAATGTTGTCCATGTTCCCATGGGGGCCCAGCTCCTGCTTCATCTCAGCCAGCCATGCATCCAGTGCGTCAAAAGACTCCTTTAGCCCAACATCATAGACCAGGATGACTCCCTGCGTGTCCTTATAAAACTCATTCCTCACCTACAGGAACAAAAAAAGCAGTGCCTATACCAGCAAAAGCTAGGCAAGTAATACCCTTACTGAAATAATCCCAGACCCTTACTGAAATAATCTCAGACCCATCAGCTCCTAACAGACCAAACTCTGCACAAAAGAGAAAAGAGGAACAAAGTCTCATATCGACTGCTGCAGAGATAGTAAGGTCTGCAAATTGACCTGGAGACCCATTTGTACGTGTGTGTTCCTGTGCATGAGGCACAGCAACGATCCAGGGGCAGCCACATCATTCAGACACAAGGTGGACACTGCATGTCTAAGCCCCCCCAGGGATGCTAAAAAAAGCTGACAGGTGCTACATGCTACAGAGATGAACTGCTGAGGGCAGTTCTGTGGTGTGGTGCCCACAGCTGGGATGCCTTACCTCATAGAAGAATGGGTGCCCTGCCATGTCAAAGATGTTCACTTTGATCTCTCGGTCTCTGACTTGTACTCTGAAAGGAGAGGTAAGAAATCGTTCAGAAGGCTCTACCTCAACCCCCGTGCAGGCTGTGTCCCCATAGGAACACAGCCCCACTCTGCCAGTTCTGTGCAGAGAGGGAGCTGAGTGATCAGGGCCAGATAAATCAATAATAAATTCTGCTTCTGGAGTTTAATGGACAGAAAATTACCCACAGGGCTAGTCAGACAAGGAGGAAAGCATTAGTTCCAGATGTAACGTGGCAATGGGGCTCTATGTTACCAGGGGTACCTGAAATGCAGATTATCTGACTGCTGTGGAAACTACACATGGCCCTGCTCCGTGCTGCACAGCAAGCCTGACTCGAGGCAGAGTAGTCACTCAGAAGCAGTGGGACAGAGGACAGTACTGATGCCATCCCTTTGTCTGCAGCTGCAGACACCTCACTCTGCCCTGCACCATCTGTGACCACACAGCTCACCTCAGTGTCCCAGCCCACCATGAAGTTACTTACTTTGTGACGCCGTAGTCGATACCAATAGTTGCAAGATATTTGGGAACGAATCTCTTCTCACAATAGCGCTTTATAATGCAGCTCTGGGAGAAAGAAAAAGGGAATTCCATCAGGAAGAGACCACACTGTGGGACTGGGGTTCACGTTAATATTTAATTCACTGACAGCCTCCAGCAGACTGCTCTGTCTGTCCTACATCCCCAAATCAACTAATTAATTCCAAACGGTGGCATCATCATTATTCACCAAGAGCAGCTTTCTTTATGCAAAAGGAAGAAGAAAACAGGATCCCACCCCTGAGTGTTTGTTATTCCTTAGCTGTCTGGAAAAGAAAGCTCAGAGCCCAAGGCCTGTGAGGAACTGGAAACTGTTCTGAGTGACTGAGGCAATAGTGACAGGACAAGAGGGCTTCGAGGTCCCTTCCAACCCAAGTCAGTCTGATTCCATGACACATGGAGGAAAAAAGCAGTAGTTAGAGTAACCTCTTATCCTGGTAAGAGACTGTGAAGCCAGACAAGGCCATATTCACTACTATGCAGACTCCAAATTGTAAAGCTTACGTGTCTGGAGACAGAAGCATTGCAAAACTGATTTATTACCCTGTGTAAAACATCAAGAGTGTATGAGCTGTGCATTCAAGGGCCTCGGGGCTTCAGTCCCCCGAAAGCCAACAAAGAACATCTCAAGCCATATTCTCAGGCTGCCAAAAAGTGCATTTAGGGTCACACTATACCCCTCCATCCCCCATTCTGCCCCTGACTGGGGGAAAAGCCTCATCCTGGAGAATAGCCAGGCCATTCACCGCAGCAAGAGGGCGGTGAGCTCCTGATAGAAGCTGAGAGCGGTGGGATCACCTCAGAGCAGCCGGGTGCCTTCTAGGAAGGCACTGAGCGAGGGCTCCCCTCCCTGGAACTCCAACACGGGACTCTCTGAAGGAAGCAGAGATTCCGGGGCAGCTAGTTTCCCAGTTTCTGGCGGCCCTCTGGCGATCCCACACAGAGGGCAGGGCTCAGCGTCTGCCAGGAAAGGCCGTGAGAAGCTGTATGAGAACCACGAGCGCCACATTGACAGCTGCCAGCAGCCGCCAGCCAATAAAAACCTAGCCCAGGCCGTAGTCCCGCCCTCCAGCTATCAATCACGCAGCCCGCGGAAAGACTCGCTGCTGATTGGCTCCCGCTGTACACCACGGCCACCAATACCCCACCTCCCTGGTCGGCAGCCCCCTTCCGATTGGACAGCTCGCCTGCCGCTCAGCGCTCGACCACCAATCACGCCCCCTCACCTTCCCCACCTCCGCGTTGCCCATGGAGATGACTTTAATCCGTAGCGACTTTCGCGCCTCTTTCCGCTTCGGCGCGTTCGCCTCCATGGCGGGGGGCTCGGCCTGGTTGAGGCAACGGAGGGAGGGAAGAAGGGAAGGAGGGAAGAATGGAGGGAGGGAGCCCGGCGGGCCCGGGCCGCCTCACCGCCCTTCGCCGCCGCCGCCGCGCCCCTGCCGTTCTCTCGAGACTTCCGGTTTCCCCCCCCCCTTACGATGAGATCTCGCGAGATGTCGGGACGTTGTTTCGCGGCGCTCTGTCAGGGAGCGTTGGTGCCCCTAGGGGGCGGCCGTGAGCTGCGGGGTTGGGGGGCAGTGTCTGCCACCCCTAATGATGCTATGGTGTGCAGCTCCCAGGGCGAGGCACAGTCCCGAGGGATGGACGGAGCTGATTGCTGTGAATGCAGGTGCAACGTGCTGCCATAGGGGACGCCGCAGCAGCCCCATGGCTCGCGTGGACACAGCCCACAGGTCTGAATTGAGGGGTTTGTCCGTGTGCTAGCCTGGAGCAGGGCCATCCTTAGGGGCCGTCGTTGTAAATAACATTGAATTGCTCGTTCTAGGTCTGGAAGCATCCTCCTGAGATGGATAACTTTGGAGTCATGTATTGAAGACAAGGTCATGGTAAGGAGGGGCATGTGGCCACACTGTAGTCACCCCCTCACCAAGTTTGGATGACACCTGTTAGACAGAGGGACTTGTAGACACTGGTGTGCGTGCATCCCCCTTGGGAGGTTGTGCATAAAAAGCTGCTGAGGTCTTTGAGGACTCCCTTCCTGGGGCAGGGGTCGCAGCCACTTCTTGGAGAAGAGACCCTCAGGCAGGGAATGCATGATCTGATCATCTCTTAACTCTCCAAAGTCTTCATTGTGAAGGTACAGATGAACACCTATCCTTGTCCCCTCAGTGCCACCCCCAGGAAGCAGAGGGGACCCAGAAAGGTTCCCTTGGCTGAGATGCCCTGTGATCGTGTGATCACCCCTCCCACGTCCTGCTGGGAGCACGGCTGGTGAGAAGTCATATCTGGAACAAGGGGTGGTAAAGCATTTTCCTGGGAACAAAAGGTAGAGAAAATGATTTTATCTTACAAACCTTGGAACAGGGGACTGCACGTGCTCCCACCCACCTCCTCACAAACCTGAGGTTTTGGAGATCACTGGTGTGTGCCATGGACTAAGGTTATTGAATGTTGAGTCCTCACTGCCTCTCACTGCTTCCTCCTGGCTGGCTCCAAGAAACTGCTTTTTGACAGATCCGTTATGGGCAGTTTGGGATCTTCTGCCTCATTATCTGGTCTCATAAATCTTTGCCAGAAGAGTCCTGCTGTCATCCATCTTTGGGTGTTTTATGCCTCCAGCTCTGTTCTTCATCTTTATTGTCACCTTATCTTTAGGTTTGTTCTTTGTTATCTTCGGTCTGTTCTTCATCTCCCTGCTGTCTGGCTGCATGATTAAACCAGGCACACTGTGCTCCATGACACTGTAAGCCGATCCTTTTAACTCTTTCTCCATTGGTCCTGCACATCCAGGCACAGCCTGTCATTTTTGGTGTTATGGATGTTAATGTTACTTAGAAATCTTCTGATCTGGCAGTCCAGCCCCTCTGGGCACTGTCTCCTTTCCTGAGCCACGAGGGATCCTACCTGCTGCTTTCTTTAAGTTAGGAGTTTTCTTTGGGTTTTTCAGCTAGGCAGAGTGCATCATTTAGTCTGTTTGGAACAGAGGAGAAAGAAAGGTGTCTTTTTCTCCTTGTTTTGGTATGAGATATGAAGTCTTATATAGGGTTTTCTCTGAGCTGGGAGGGACAGAACGCCTCCGTGTCTGGACTGAAGGTAGAGGAAGATAGTTCAGCAGCATGTCAACATCTTCCTTTGATTTGGGCAGTGTAAGGGTTTAGGCAGCTCTGATGTCTTATTCAAGATACAGTAACAAGCATCAGATTGAGAGCTTTAGGGATAAGCAATTTATCTCTAAATAATGGTGCAGTAATAAATACAGATCAGTAATGCAATTATCCAGGTCATAATGATGGTAAATCCAGTAATTCACTAATACTGGGCTAGGCTTAGTATCTGAGCATGCAAAGACTTACTGGCCCTGGCTATCAAGCAGGCGGGAAGCAGGGCATGGCTTCTTCTTCAGAGAAGCAACTTGGGCCATCCTAAGTAAGAATAGAAAATTTGGTGAGTAAAATAAATGAAAAAAAAATTTGGTGAGTAAAAGAAATGGCTCAAAATAAGAATAACAACTGTGGGATGAAGTTGGATGTTGAATGTTTCTGTACTGGTGGGGTACCACTGATTAAGGGGATTCCCACCCGCTCTGCTTGAGTATTTCAGAGCTTGTTTGCCTGATCTCTGTGCTGTCATGATGAGGAGATATTCATGTTTGTTTTCCCTCCTTCCTCACCTGTTTCAATAGTCAGTGCAAGGCTGCTTGTTTCCAGAACTGTTAGAGATTGGAGTTGGGGTGATGCTGTGGGAGGGATATAGTTAGCTGACAGTACTCAGGGAAGCAATAACTGGGGCTGCAGTGTTAAAATAATCACCAGGTGACTTGTGGGTTAGATGACAGGCATGATACTGCATAAGCCCAGCGATGCAGTGGGGCGGATTTGTTCCATAGCAGTGTTTTGTGTAGTCAATATGCAGGCAGCAGCTGGGTCTGCATTTCTCAGAAGCACAGAATTGCATTTGCATTGTGAGCGAAGTGACAGCCAACACTGTGGGTTCATCCTGGATACGCTGCTTACCGGTGCTACTTCGGCACGTTTTAAGGACCCAAAGTAGTTGTTGCCTGTGATTTTCAGAGTTGTGCAGGAGTCTGCTTTGGTTATGGTGAGAGATGAAGTCAAGGGTGGGTTGGAAAGGGCAGCAGAGAGATTTCCTGACTTCAGCCAGGGAAACCAGGGGATGTTAGCAGCCTGGTAGGCTGAGGCTCCCCACACACAGTGGGACATTGCTGTGTAGGTTAGATCAACACCAGGATGAGCTGCTCGGTGAGTCCTAGCTTGGTGTGTGTGTGAGCCTGCTTGCTGCCAGGGGTGTAGCCAACATTTCAGGCTGCTAGAAACTGGATATTATTTTGCCTTCGTGGCTGAGTTGGCCACAGTCAACCAGCTGCATTTGATGGCTTGGAGCAGATTCAGCTGAAGTGACTCCCTGAAAGCGTGCAGAGAGCTGCTTTGCTGCACTGCAGTGGCTGTGGAAATGGGGCAGGGTCCCATTGGCCAGAGCTAGCCCCAGATTAGCCCAGAGCATCAGGGAGAGGTGGCTCAGGCTCAGGTGACCTGTTGTCTTGCCTGCAGCATCTTCTAGAGCTGCGGCATCCCGAGCTGCCACCCTGGAAACACCAGTGCTCCCAGCAGAGATACCCACTGGGGTCCCCCATGCAGCTGGAGGGAGGGCATCAGCTGGCTTTTTGGCAGAGGTCCTCCTCCATCTGCTGCTAAGGGCGGCCTACTTGCTCTTCCTGGCACTGTGACAGCATCCTTATCCTTCCTGCACCACACATGTGCACGGAATTGGTCCTTGTGCCAGAAGTGCTGCGGAGACATGTGAGGAATGGCGTGTCGGGCTCGAGAACAACCAGGGCATGGGAACAGCCCATCCCTGGGCATTGTGCGAGCGGTGTGCTGAGTGATGGCAGCAGAGCAGGCGTGGGGGCGTGAGAGCTGATGCAAACACCCCAAGGCTGCAGCAGCAGCTACGGGCAGCAGGCTTGTGGGCCTAGGGCCTGGCTCTGCTCTGAGCACTTGGTTGGTGAAGGGATGCATGGCTTGGTGCTTGAGACACCACTGTGGCTGCAGCAGCAGCTCTGTGTCCATGGAAACAGCTGCAGGAGGAAGGAGGGAGTAGATGGACCAGGGACAGACGTGCCTGACAAAGGAAGTGCTCAGGGCGAGCTGCTCCCCTCCGTCCTCCCGGCATGACCATCGCTGCTCCGGCTGCCTCTGGCTCACTGCCTTCCCCCTGTGCCTGCCTGCCACCTGCCCTCTGGGCTGCCCCCGAGCAAGACCCTGGGGCTTGGGGCAGCACGGTCCCACGTGCCCACCCTGCCCACCACGCTGAGCTCTGCACGGCATTTTTGAGTGCAAGGTGGGGACAAAGCCACCTGTCCCAAGAGCATCCTGGACCTCTAACAATTAGTCGTCCCATCTTGCCTTACAGCTGGTGGAAAGGAAAAGGGCTGGCCAGCTCCTGGGCACTGGGGCAGTGATTGTGCCACATGGAGAGACATGCTTGGATCCCTCTGGGCAAGGCTGGAGTGTGCTGGGATCCTAGTCATGGCAATGGCAGGTAGGGACTGACGGTGGCCGTGCTTGTGATGGGGAGGGTTTGGCTCTTCTCTGCCCTTGTTTTGCACCATAAATGAGGAGGAGTAATGTGCCGGAGGCAGCCTGGATTTCACCCAGGCTTTGAGTAAGGCTGCTCATATCCATCTTTACCCCAAGGGCAGAAGTTCTGCAGGGCTTTTCCAGTGATGACAAATTTGGGGGTTGGCACCAGCCAGCCCTGTGTGTATAGGGCAGAGCTGAGGGGACCTCAGGGCTTGTGATGGTGATGGGGATTGGGTCGGGATGCCACCAGGCCCCTGAAGTGGGGAGCAAAGCCCCTTCCCAGCCAGGAAGGCCTCAAAGGAGAGATGTGCAGTATTTTGGTTCTTCCTTATCCCCAGGGCCACCCTGGACTCAGCTTTGGCTGGGATTTGGAGCACAGGAGCTGGCTGGTGCCCACTTCTTCCACTGTGGGCACGGACTCTTGGAGGCAGTGACTGGCCTGGGGACAGGACAGGCTCAGAGGTGGCACACTCAGCAGTGACAGGTGCTGGCCAGGGAATGCGATCTCAAAAGGGCTGCAGAAAATAGGATAGGGTGAGTGATGTGTTGTGCTTGCTCCCCGTAGCACTGGCTCAGTGACCCCCATGTTCCTTTGCAGCAAGCCTATGGCCTCGCAATTAACTGTGACTGAATGAAAGGTTTCTAGGATGCAGAGATTCTCTTCGTCTGTTTCAGGCTCTGTCCTCCTATCATGTTTTTCTCCGAGACTTTTGATTTACCCTGGGCTGACCAGAGATGCTCGAGAACCCCTTGGTGTGACAGCCACCACGTCCCCTGTGAAAGCCCCCCAGTCCCCTGGGCTGCGTGTGCAGCTCCTCTGCCACCCAGGGAATCAGCAACACAGATTAACTCTCAAAATGTTTTAATTAAAACATAATTTCCCTGCAAGTAGGATGATGAGGCACCAGCTATTGCCTAATTAGTGAGCTTGGAGGCTTTGCTGTGTGGGAAGAGACTCAGTGAGGGCTTAGGGAGGGGGAGATGTGTGGCTGCCTCCTGGCAGCACCTCCCTTGTCCTCTAGCCCTCCTCGGCCAGGTACTGTCACCTCGAGCCTTGCCTCAGCCCCAGGCTAGGGTCTGGCCTGGGGCAGCATCTTTATGGCTCACTCGTGCTTGTGACAAGCTTTAACACGAGGCTTTGGGCTTTGTGGGTGGATCAGTCTTGCCAATGCGTGGGATTTCTCTCTGTGGATGTGGGGTGGCTGTAGGAAGTGTGTGGGGACTCTGATGTTGAACTTAGCAGCAGGGAAGAGAAACTGAATGGGTCTGTATGGGTGGGATAAAGGCACAGCACCAGCTTTTCTCCTTCGCTGTGCCACACTGTGCTGTGTCACATCCATGGATTGGGAACACCAGGACCCACGTTCCCATTTTGGGGTGCTGGATGGGAGTTGTGGGATTTGGGAGATGAGAGCTGTGACTGCATGCTCTGCCCAGGGGACAAAGCACGGGGGTTGACTTCTGCTCATGTCCAAGAGCTGTGCCCAGGCACTCATCTCCATGGCACACATGAGATGATGTGAGGACCCTCCTGCGAGTGCTCCCTGCCTCAGCTTCCCCGTTGGCAGCAGGAATCACTGCATTGCTTCAGCGCTGCTATGGTCGTGGGGCGGGATGCGGGCGCTGCATTGTAGGCAGAGGGGGCACAATGGGACGAGGGCGGCGCGGGGCTGAGTCCCCCGGCACCGTGCAGGCTCCGTGCCGAGCCGAGCCGTGCCGAGCCGAGCCGTGCCGA
>VXAB01008593.1:0-78825 GCA_013399175.1 Odontophorus gujanensis
CGGCCCCAGCCATGCAGCCCGGCGCGCCCGCGGGCACATGGGGCAGCGCTTGAACCGCTGCCTCGATGTGCCCGGCGCGCTCCCGTCGCCGCTGCTGCCGCTGAGGCGGAGGCTGCTGCTGCTCTCCATCATGCTCTTCCTCTGGCTCTACATGTTCTACTCGTGCGCCGGTTCCTGCGCCGCGCTGCCCGGGCTGACGCCCCGCGGCTCTGCCCCGCCGGAGGAGGGCGGCCCCGGGGAACCGCGGGCAGCGCCCGCCGCCCTCAGCCCCATCTCCGCTTTCCTCAACGGCTCCGGCAGNTGCTGGGAGAGGGCAGCAAGCGGCTGCCGCAAGCCATCATCATCGGCGTGAAGAAGGGCGGCACGCGGGCGCTGCTGGAGTTCCTGCGGGTGCACCCCGACGTGCGCGCCGTCGGCGCCGAGCCCCACTTCTTCGACCGCAACTACGAGCGGGGCCTCGCCTGGTACAGGTACGGGGCGGAGAGGGGGAGAGGGGGGCAGGCTCCGGACACCCTTAAAATGAAAGGAATAACCCCTCAAACCCCACGGTTTGCTGTCAGCCCTCCGCGCGGTGTGCGCTGTCCGAGGCGGTGCGGGCAGCGGTCGGGCGTCTGCGGGTTTCGCGCTCGGCGAAGCGCACGTCATCTTGAAATACAGTCACATCTTCAGTTTTCCTTCCCCAGAGCTCTCCGTACGGAGGTTGGTTGTTTTTTCCCCCTCCCTCCTCCTCGGGATCCCCGGCCGCGCTCGGAGCGGGGCAGCGCTGCCGGTGCGGGGCGGTCCCATTGCGCTGCGCTCCGTTCTCTCCTTCCCAGATGAAAACTCGCTCCGGATCGCGGCTTTCAGCAGACCCCCCCCCACCCAAAAAAATAAAAAATAAAATGAGAGAGAAGAGCGGGGTGGGGGAAAGGAGAGGGGTTACGGAGCGAGAAACACGCGAGGCGTTGATTCAAAGTTGCACCGCATCTCCCCCCCCCCCAGCGCCGGTCGGTCCGTGCGGTACCGGAGCTGCTCGGGGTTGGGTGGTATAGCGGCGGAGTTCGGGGCTGTAACATCCCCGCAGCCCGGGTCCGTGGGTGGGATTCTGGTACCGCTATCCCATCGCGAAGGGGATGCGGGATAGGGTTTCGTGGAGTGGATGTCTGAGGTTTGAGCGGTGTCCCACGGCCGCGGGGTGAGGCTGAGCGCTCGGCCGATCCCAGCAAACATTAACTCGGCGTTCGGGAAGGAGAAGCTGCGAATTGCAGAGCGGGGGAGCTGTCAGGATTTATTAGCAAAGCGGCGTTGTAGGTGTTGAACTCTGTTTTTAATTAGGCGCCTAAATTAGACCGTAAAATGGTTGATTAATCTTTTACAAGGAAGAGGTGGAAGGGGGAGAAGGAGAGAATGGCGCTTACGATTGCGCTGCTCTGCTGTCCCGGCGCGGGGGGTGGCAGTCGGTCCTGGAGGGACGTACGGAGTTTTTAAGGTTTTCGAGGAGCTGTCAGCAAAGTTGGGCGCAGCTTCTTCCGCGGTTTCTCCTTATCAGCTGCTTCATTTTCAGCAGCGCGGGCCCTACCCCTGCGAGCACGCTGCTGCATCGCCGAGCCGTGGCTTTCTTTTTTTTTGCTGTTTTAGCTGAGTTCCGGGCAGCGCGTGGCCGCGGTGCCTTGGGACACCGGGACCCGAGTGGGCTCAGGGGGAGGAAAGCAGTGCTCGGTGCGCCGAGGGGGACTGTAATATTTGCCCAAATAATGCAAGCGTGCGTTGTGAATTCTGCCTTAGTTTCTGAGTTGGGTTTGAATGAGTCGCAGGAGTTGGTCGCGATGAATTTCGCTGTTACAAATCAGGTCCTGCATGGCTGCAAACTTCCCCCGAACGTCAGTGGATTCACGCCGCTGTGCGGGAGCGTGCTTACTGCCACAAGCCCCGCTGAGGCTTTTATTTATTATCTCAACATCAATAAGGAGAAGCGCTTGTGTTTGCCTGTTAACGGCCCAATAAAACCGGATAAAAACCGCTGTAAAATATCTGCATTGCTGAGCTGGGCTCTGCTGCTCGGGGGCTTTCACACCGCGCTGCTCCACTTCTGTGCCCACAGTGCCCATCACTGCAGCTTCCACCCATCACCATTGGAAAGATGGAGACACAACTGTCGGCTGCAGGAAGGAGAATTTATCCCTGTGGATCTGACACAGCGTGGTCGCATCTGATGCGTTTGGTTTGGTTTGGTTTGGTAGAGTTTTTCTTCTCTTTCCTTTTTCTTTTCCAATTTCTTCCTGCCCCGCAACGCCGCCTTCCAATGGAAAGTTTGTGTGGATGGCTGAGAGGCAGAAGCCGCGGCGATCGCGCTCGTTTCGCTGGAGGAGAGCTTAAATTTCGGGGCTGTTTGTGATTCAGTGCGTCGATCTCGCTGCTGTGCTGTGCTGGAAGGTCCTGTGCACAGCGACGATCGTGGCAAGGAGGGAGTGCAAACTTCTTCTCTCTCCATTTGTTACGTGGAGGAGTTTAAATGGAATAAAATATATTTTCCCCCCATTCTTGCGGGAGGCAGAACAGCACCAAGTGGTGCTGAGCTGCTAAAAAGCAGAGGGAAAAACTCCATAGCTGAGATAGATAGCTGGGAATCGGATGGAAACAACTCCCGCACGCGTGTTGCGGGGCTTTCCCCGGTAATGAAAGCAGCATGTTAACTGCTCCGAGGGAAAGTATCCACCATGACTGAGGAGAAATGGGATCCAGCCATGCCGAGAACTAATTGTGAGGAGCACGTGGAGCTTTGGGGCGATAAATGAGTTTCCTCGGTCCCGCTGGAAGGTGCTGTGTGCGTACGGGCTGCCGCTCCTATGGGGGATTGCTTCTTCCCCAAGAAACAAGGACAAATAACTTTTATGTATAGATAGATAGATAGATATCGATATACATTTAGTTTCCTTTCAGGCAGTAATGCTGTATTTTTAATAGGACAGGCACTCGAAACCCTTTTGTCCCGTAATGAATGTACGGTAAGGAAGCAACATCACGCCGTTACAGTTACACATTTCGGGTTGGGTTTATTTTTTTTGTTGGCTTTTTTTTCCCCCTTTATTTCTCATATTGGGCCCCACAGGGCTGCACTGTGCACTCGTGGCCCTGCTGCCCATTGCTGATCCATGTGCTGAGCACGCAGCCCACACTCAGACCCCGTACCCTGGCTCCGGCTGCTCTACAAGCCAGACTGTCTATTTTCCCCCTCCGCTTTGTGTTTCTATTTAATATTTTTGTTCTGATTGTTATTTTAATTTCTCCGGTTCATTCCCCCACGCGGGTGGTTAGGATCCAGCTATGTGCTTAGGCTTCCCAGTCACCCCAGTAAGCAGTGGGGGTGTTATTGTGCAGGGCGCTGCTTCGTGCCCGTTCTTGAATGATGGGAACACGTCCTCATTTGGTGTTATTTCCTGGTTTTGTCCCCAGGAGTGTCTTTTTGTCCCCCCAGGGTGGCTGTGTGGTGTTGAGCAGAGGAAGGGTAACGCATTGGGTGGGAGTAGGGGTGAAAGCCATGCTGTAAATCTGAGCGACGCAGAATTTTACCCTGCATTTGGCCATGGTAAAGCCTGAAATTATGGTAGTGACAACTGTCACACCCCAACGTCTTCCGTTCCCCCAGCCAGTTGCTTGCTAACTCCCATTGCTCCCAAAGGCGTCTCGTCCCTGGGGAGTTTGGGAACAGAGGTGGTTCTCCCAGCAGCTTTGTGTGAAAGCCCCGTAGCTGGGCAAGACCAGTGTCCCCGTTGTGATCCTGAGAGCTGTGCTGCTGCCAACAAGCACATCCCAGCGGGATGGTCGCGTCCTCCAGGGTCGCTTTGCACGAGGTTTCCTGTTGAGATTTTATTTGGTTTACTCTAAAAAAAAAAAAATAATAATAATAATAAAATTAATGTATCTATACGTATCAATCAACCTATATTCCTATATATAATGTTTATATAAAGAAATGTGATACATAGCAATGCCAAGATTTGTTTTTCTCTGTCCTGGAGTGAGCGGGTGTTATTCCCAGCCCTGTGTGCCATGCCCATAGGAGCGGGGTCCCATGTGCCCCTCCACCACGCGTGCCAGCAACGCCGGGCCAAGTTCCGAAACCAACGGCCCCAAATCGCGGGGCTGAGCTGCTGGAATCAGTCAGCGAGGCCCTTGTGTTCGCAATGGGATCATTCCTCCAGATCTGAGGAGGGTTGAGTTGTTCAAACAGATGGCAAAGATTATTCGTGTCGCCGGGCTTTCAGCGCGCCGCTGCGGTTCGAGCATGTTGCCCGATACGACGCACGTGACGAGTCCTTCCCAGCACGACGCTGGGGGGGACGACATTGTCTGCGGCGATCGGGTTTCACAGCCTCACCTGTCGAGCTGCTGAGCTCTGCGGCGTTGGCCGTGCGTTGGGGGGGACGTGGTGGGCTGCCGCATCGATATGGCAGCGCCGCGTGCCGCGAGCTGCGCCGGGGCATGGGAGCGGTGGGAGGAAACCTGTGGGCTGGGCTCGGGGTTTGGGGGGGGGGATTTTGTGTTTTATTTTTCCTTTCTATGGTGGGCTGAGCTTTGTGATCTCTTCCCCGTGCGAGGCTGGATGTGGTGGATCTAAAACTTGCCCTAATGGAGATGTATTTCAGACTTAGCCAGATCCTGGGCTTGTCTCACCATCAGGCCCCGCTCGCTGAACTGCTCTGTCTGCTCCAGCTCGGACTCTGTGTCATTAATCCATCCTAATTAAGCGATCTTTCAGCGGCAGCGCTCACCTCTTCTTGCCGGTGTGACCGTGGGTGAGCAGCAGGTCACGGGGCTAACGAACGGACCGCGCGGCGCGGGACAGCCAGCACGTGGCTCCAAGAACAACAAATCCCAGGGCTCGTTATTTCAGCAGCGTAATTAGGGGGTCAGGGGCTATCGACGCTACCTGTTGTCACCCTGCAGGGAGTGACTGGAAGGGACGCCTCCGCCTGGCAGTGACTAAGTGCTGAGTTGGGACTTGCTGACTGTACCGGGCTTGCCCAATTTCAGGTCTTTCAGCAGCTGATGGGGAGTTTCTTAATTAACTCGTGAGCAACGAACGCTGGGTGCTTCGGTGAGGAGCTCAGGCTGGTGGCTGTCAGCAGAGCCAGCTGGGTCAATGGCCCATGTCCTCACTTCGTTAGCAGCAAGGAGGGGGCTTGGGGTGACGTGTCGGTTAGCAGCCTGGGTTAATGTGGGGTCATGGTGTTGCTGTTGGTGATCCCCGTGCTTTCCTCTCAACCTGGGATATTCTGTGGTTCCATGGAGGTGGCTGCGAGGTGTCCAGGGCCACGTTCAGAAGGGCCACCAAGGTCCCAGCCAAGGGTCCCCCATGTTCCTCCTGCCTGGGGCAGCAGGTACTGTGCGGGTGTGATGTGCAGAAGACCTTACTGTTCATTCATAAGTGCTGCAGAAAGGAGATAAGTTCTTACCTCTTCTCCAGACGTTCCCTGTGGTGGGTTTTCTCTTTGCAATAGCTCTGAAGCTCCGAGAGGAGAACGCTCGTGGATGGCGGCTGTGAATGCAGTGTCCTCGTGCTGGAGGACATGAGGGACCTCGGGAGGAGAGCAGTGGGCACGTGAGGGGCTGTTTGCGGGCTGCTGGCATCCCACATCCGCGTGCTGGCTCTGGAGGCGTGTTCTCCTACCTCTGGGGCTGTTTGGAGAGGCTCAGATGGTTGGGGGTTGTGATGCTGCTGGTGGTGGGAATGTCCGAGGAGAAACTGTGCAGAAGTGCCTGCATAAGACCTCAAGCTGACTTCGAATCAGTGAATCATTCTTTCTGCCTTTGGCGCTGTTACAGCATCCACCCCTGAGCTTACCTGCAGCTCGAGGGCAGCAGTCCCACTTGTGAGATACCACCCCATCAATGTCACGCTGCTCCGA
This sequence comes from Odontophorus gujanensis, assembly GCA_013399175.1. Classification (NCBI taxonomy): domain Eukaryota; kingdom Metazoa; phylum Chordata; class Aves; order Galliformes; family Odontophoridae; genus Odontophorus; species Odontophorus gujanensis. The sequence continues at coordinate 5,889 of VXAB01008593.1, forward strand.
TTCCCAAGGTCAGAGCTGTGACCCAGCCAGCCTGCTTCGTGCTGCTGCAGGGCCTTCCCAAAATCCACTAGAGTGCCTGGTGTGTTAGAAAGGGAGTGATTTTGGAGCCTCCTTGTCGAGCTGGCACAGCCAGTTCCCAGCAGTGTGAGCTGCTGGCAGCCCTGCAGTCGGCTCTTCCAGCAGCAAGCAGGGATTGTGCATAGGTTTGTGTTTTATAGGCCTGTGTAGAGCATTATAGGTGGATATATATGTGTTACACATCCCTTGCTGAGTGTGAACGTGAGACCAAATCCTGGGCTGCTGCACTGCAGTCCTATGGCACAGTGCAGCTGGAGTGGGGGCACTGATCCTGCGTGGGCAGGTTGCTCTGCACCAACTGGATCTGGCCCCAGAACTCTGCTGCATTCAGTGCCCTGTGAGCAGGATCAGGTGCCCCGTGTGTGTTTGAGTGGTGGTGCGTTTGGAAACCATTGCCCCTGAATCATGCACGTCGTCCTCTTGGGCAAAACCCATTCCTTTGATTAACTTCGATAAAGCAGCTATTAAAAATAGTGTTGTGAACAAATACTGCGCTGGAAGCCCCTCTGCGTACCAAAACCAAACTTGTCCAAACATCAGAAGGTCTGCTGCATGCTGGTGAGCTGTGTGGGGGGGGCACAGTCATTAGGGGACCAGCTGCAGTGGGATTGTCGGGCTCGTCCCATGTGCAGGAGGCTGAGCCCCACTGCTCTGCACTCGGTACCGAGACCTTCCCGTCACTAGGGGGAGGACAAAACCCCGATGCCTTTATTCATCGGGTGCTCTGCTGCTTCTTCGAGCTATGAAATATTTGCTTAAAAACTGGCAAGGCCTGCAGCTCTGGCATGCCTGCTGCTTTGGTTTTTGTTGTTGTTTAAGCTGTGTTAGACTTGGAAGGAAGGCGGGATGGTAAACTGGGGGGAGGCAGCAGCTTCCTCTGCCCCGTGCACCAGGATAAGGGATGGTGAACACGGTGCCTACTATCTCTCACCCCACTGTGGCCACACATTGAGCCAGTTGCACTGCCACCCCCCACCTCTGCGCGTGGGGGTGAGATGGGAGAGCTCCTGGAGGTGCTCAGTGGGGTGATAGGGTTTGTGGGCATCCCTGAAATTCCCCCAGTGTCTGCCTTGACTTCTCTGGGCAGCAGTGGTGCAACAGAGCCATGTGAGAGCTGAGCAGCCACAGCATTACTGCTCCTGGTGGGGCTGGATGGGGATCACAAAGCCCTGCTGTCCTCCCCAGCACTGTGCACCAAGCTTGCTGCAGCTTAACACAGAGCTCACAGTTTCGTTTTTAAATTTCCCCTCTGAGCAGATCTGGTATCTAGCAAGCCTTGGGCTGTCTGCATGGTGTTTTCAGAGGGAATAGCTAACAGGGGTTGTTGAACAGCGAGAAGAGCCTTGGGAGAAGATACCGGCTTTGCCAAAGCAGAAGTGGAATAGCAGGTTAGTGTTTTGTGAGCTGAGAGGGGCCAGGAGCTACTGGCTGCTCTGAAGCCTCTTAATTACAGTCTGATGCAGGGAGGGGTGTCCCAGTGCCTCGCACACCTCCGTGCTGCACCGGGGCTGCTGGCTCCCCCAGAGATGATTTCAAGGTCATGCTGCTAAATGCAGTGTAATAATTAATTAAGCTATATATAAACAGCAAGCTCATGCGGTCCTAAAGCAGATTAGAAGCACAGGAGTTTCCTCCCCATGGCCGTTTCCTCGCTGGGTTCCTCTGCAGTGAGCCACGCAGTTGTCGTGCTCAGCCATCCCAGCATGGGTCACCAGTTGTGCTGAGCAGCTGCAGGGCTGGGGCTGAGCTGGAGAATGGTGGGGGCAGAGAAAAACCTGCCCCTGGGCCTCACGGTTCCCCTAGACCACTATTAAACCCAGTCATCTTGCTGGGGATGGAGGAAGGGAACACATATAGCATCTCTGCTCTCTACGTTGGTGCCTGCTAGAAGAGCTGATGGGATTTGCCTTCGACAGCATGTGTTACAAGACCACCGTTGGTGTGAGGCTCAACATAGCAGTAATGTTTTTATTTGCCACTGTGATGATGAGGAGACTTCGATGTGGGGTGAAACACTCCACAGAAGGTTGGTTGGTGTGGGGTTGGGAACGTGGAGGTGGAGGAATGAACTGTGCTGGGTTTTCTGGAGGGCCTAGAGCAACCTAATGTAACGAGGCATGAAATTAGAGCCGAGCAAGTGCCTACTGTGTGACTCCTCTGGAGCTGAGATCTGTACAGCATCAAAACTAATGCTTGTTTTTTACTGCTCCAAAGTGTCTTTGGATGGATATCCAGAATGGGTCAAACCTCTATGTGAACTCCAAAAGTAAACATTTAGGGGTAAACTTCAGTTTATAGTCAGGTTATTCTTGATGTAGCTGCAGAAACCTGCCAGGAAAACTAAAAGCTGCATCTCTTCATCAAGTAGAAGTGATCTGCACTGTCAGATGCTGCTGGGAGGAGAAGCAGAGCAGCTCTCAGCACTTCCAGATCAGGCTGGGTTTGGAAGTCAGGGCACATCCACGCTACAAAACCCATCAGTGAAATCCTTGGAAAATGCCAAGCAGACCCCATGGGCAGCTCCAGGAAAAGTGGAGCAGTGAGCATCGTTGCTGCACGCTTCATTGTTTTCTTCTGCTGCTCCTTCATGGCCCCTTCTGGTACCATGGACCGGTGGTGGGGAGAGCAGCTTGGTGCTGATGGGCACCATGTGAGAGGTTGCTCTCCTCCAGCCCTGCAGCTCTCTGAGACAGAGCTGGCTTGTCTCGGTTTCCAAGTGTCAGGATGTGACTACATCCAGGAGATGGAGGCAGAGAGAAAAGGCTTTGTGAGGGCTCACAATGGAGCCCCGGGTTAGTTCAGTCCCAGTCAGAGGGGGCCGGCCGTCTCTTTGGGAACCCAAGGGTGTAGAGATCAAAGGTGCGGGTGAGTCAATTACAATTCACATTTGGTTCATCCATATGTTTGAGTATTTGAAAGGCTTCAATGGTAACCCATTTTATATCTCCTATGCCCATTGATTTGTTAATCTGACACTCAGTTTCATCTGAATGACAATGGATCTCATTCAGACTCTTCAGTGTTCAGGGAAAAGTCATTTCACTTGGGTTGTGCTCCATTCCTTGGCGTACCAGCCCTCTGTGTTCCCCACATCAGGGACTGGAGTCAGGGTTCAGGAAGATATCAGCTCTCAGCGCCAAAGCCAGGGTTGATCTGTGCCTCTTTTTCCTCTGACCTGGCTGATGGGTGGATCTGCTGCTGGTAGTTGGGTTTTGGCGAGTGTGTCATTGCTCCTCGAGGTCCTTTTGGGGTGGCACTGCAGCCATGGACCCACCTTGCAGCCATCAGGGTATGCAGGAAGACAACCCAAGCAGTCAGAAGTGAGCAGCGAGCACGAAGAGCCCTCCTAAACACAGCCCAAGTGTGTAGGATTAGATCAAATCATTGGTATGGCAATGCGCAGTGTCTAATTAAGTGAATGCCTTCTTAATTAGAAGTAGTGCTTTGCATCTGTTGTACTTGCAGCAGAGCATCTCCACCAGCTGAGTCTGCTCTTTAAAGAGCTCTTGACTGCTTATGACCAGCCGTGGTCCCACGTAATGACTGGGGCAGGAGGGGTGTCTGCAGACAGACCTGCTCCTTCTTGTTTCCCTAATTGGTGCCTGTCTCCCTCCTCTGCTGGGAATCTCGCTGCTTCCCAGGGCTGCTGGTGTTCCTTCAGCTGCACACAGAGCTCTGCAGCATTGCTGGCACCCACCTTGTGACATGGTGGCACAGCCACCCCCAGCAGAATGTTCTCCTTGGGCACCCTACTCTTTTGTCCTGGTGTTGAATTGCTTTTCTTGACTATGGAGTCTTGTGTGAAGGATATAAAAGGTGGGGAGAGGCTGGGGCGGGGGTAGATACTGGTCTGATGCTGGGGGAAAAATCCCACCCTGGACAAATGTGTTGTCACTCACTAACCTGATCTGTTTACAATGGGAAGCTTAATTTCCAGTGTACCACCTACACCTTTCTGGCTGTAATCTCAAATCCATTAAGGAATGAGGTGAGACAGCAATCCCATTTGTGCTAAAATGCATTTAGGGATCAGTGCTGAGAGGATCACCGGCGCATTAACTCCCAGGCCTTTGTTCCAGTGGGTGGCAAACACAGCTCACCCCGAGGTGGGACAAGCTGGTGGCCGGATGGCCACCGGGTCAGGTCACGGCTGTGCCACCCGACAGCTGCTGTCACCTCCGGTAGTGAGGAATTTTGTCCATCACTGTGGCTCTTGTCACTGGGACAGTGACCTGTGATGGTCAGAGGGAGTGTCCCATTGTCCTCGGGGCCATCGTGGAGGATGCCCAGGGTTCCAAGTGGTGGTCCAAGGGGAACTGGGGCTGTGCTGCAACTTCGCTGCCACAGTCAGCCTCTGTTAAGCAGTATGCATGCACACGTGGCTCTTGGCAAACAGGGCAGAAGAAATAATTGTACGTTTTTTTGGGTGCTTCATGCATATGTACATCTGTCTGGAGGCTGCCCCATAGCCTGCCTTGACCTTGCTACCCCAACTGCTTCCTTCCTTCCTCCTGTGAAGGAGCCAGGCTGCTCTGGAGGATAGATACTTAGAGGCTCCAAGTGCCCACACATCTCTGCTCCATGGGCAAGGCAGTCTCCCTCCTCTCCTCTTATCTCTTCTCCCCACAGCAAGGAAGAGCAGCTGAACCATCACACAGCTGCCACCAGCACCAGTTACTTTCAGATATCTCTGCACACCCCATGGGCATGTCCCTCCCCAAGGGTGCCCCCTCTGCAGCAACAAACAGTGGGGCGTCCCTGCAGGCAGCACGGGGCTTTATCACCAAGCTTTCCTTTGAGTGGCAGGGCTCGATGTGAGCAATGTGTGTCTAGGTGCACTTAGAGCCCTCCCTGTGCAAATGTAGGGCTGCTCGGAGGCATTGGACAAAAGGCAGCATTATCAGTTTGGCTTGTTACCTGCCTGTGCAGGCACACAGGTTGGGGGCTTTCGTTTGTGTGCTGGGGAAGGACACAAAAGAGCTCTCAGTGGGGCTGTGATTGATGAACGGGGCAGCAGGGGAGCGTGGGGTGGTGTTGTTGGGTGGCTGTTGATTTGTGCAGTGTTTGGTGAAGGGTTGGCTGTGCAGTTGGTGGGTTTCACTTTTAGCTCTCCTCTAGCAGTATTTGGAGCAGGTGAAATGTGGTATCTGGGCTGCTCCAGGGAGAGCGTGGGGAGGGGAAGGGATACAGATGTGTTGGCTCATCCCTGTGCTGTGGCTCATCCCTGGGATGAACTGTGGTGTATGAGCTTTGTGTGCCCGTGCTTTCCAGTTCATCTCCCTGCGGTCCTGCCCTGGCTGGGAGCTTGTGAGGTTGTGCTGAGGTGTTCTAAAGTGATGTCCTGTAGTGATGTGGGGATGGTTGAAGTGACCACTGTCTCCTGTGTGAGATATTGAAGATGTGCCTGTTGGATCCAGCATGAGGTTTGCTGTGCTCACTAGGCTCCCCACCCCTAGCACATGGCACAACAGGTCGCTGGAGAAGGGCTTTAGGGGTGAGGCTGATGGGATAACCTCTCATGGGCTTCCTCTGTTATAGGAGTATAGCAGGGATAGGAAATACCTCCAGATGCTGGGCATGAGAGATCCAGGGCCCTGGTGTGACAGCCTGAGGCTATCAGAGGCCCCACGCTGGGGCAAGGTGCAGTGTCTGACCCCTATAGCACATCCCTTTCCCTTTGGGGCAGCCAGGAGGATGCTCTGCTCCTCAGGGCTGATGGGCAGTTCTGTTCTTGCATTAGCCATAGTGCTGCTGAGTTTGGGGTTCTTGAAAGACGTGGTGCTCCTGGGAAACCCACTGAAACTCAGCGAGCTGTACTCACTCACATTCTCACATCCATGGGGTTTAACCCTCTGGGAGTTGATCCCATTGATGCAAGGAAGCACTTCCCTGAGAAGTAAGAGGAGGAGAGATGTCTAAAGGTCGGTGCCTGTGGTATTTTAATGTCTTGGAGAGGATTAGTGCTGTTCCTACAAATTAGGAGAGGAAATCAGTGGGTGTGGGAGCAGTTTGGGGCTATGGACTCTGTGCTGGGCTGGTGCACTTGCTGCTGGGAGCTGATTGCTGCTGGTGGTGGCTGCTGTTCCCCTCTGCAGTACTGGCATATCTGAGAGGCAGAGAGATTTCAGCCCTCAAACCTGCAGCCTCTGCCACCCATCTTCCAGGGGAGTGCAGACTGTCTGAAATCATCTCCTGAAGCCATGATTTCCCCCTTCAGGCTCCAGAGGAGGTGCAGAAGAGCTGTATTTCCAAACTGAGGAGCTCTTCTTGCACTCCTCCAGGTCAGCCTGCTTTTGGATGAGGACATCACTTTGATTCTTGCGGCTGCAAGTTCAGCAGGTGCCAATTGAAGCTTCCCATGGAGTCTGGGCCCTGTGCTGCTCAGGTACGGGGTGTTTGAGAAGCAGCATCTCTGGCACGAGATGCGTTACAGGGAAGAGGAGCAGCTGGTCCTCCTGTTTGTGACAGCATAAGGGCCACAAGTCAGGCAGAGGCATCCGGGAGGACTGATCTTTCCCAAGGATTGAGTTGTGAGTGCTGAATCTCAGCAGATGCCTAAAATTCTTCCTCTTCTTTCCTTCCTCCCGGGCTGTTGTCTGCTTTTTTTACCAGGAGAAACGTTACAACTGCTTTACACTGAACACTTGGGCACTGTGAAGGCAGTGCTGCAGCCCGGAGCCACTGCACGTGGGTGACAGCTGCTGGTGGAGGCAGAGCAGGCTGCTGCTGCTGGGATGGGATGGAGGTGACATGGGTGCACAGGGATGAATGGCAGCCTCACGTTTTGCTGGGGTGCACCAAGGGGCAGCAGCACGCAGTGAAACACACAGCTTGGTGTGGGCAGCTGGCCCCGGGATCTGCTGGGAGAAAAAGCCTTCGGTCCCGCTTTGCAGGTTAGCTCAGGCGTGGTTCCTGCTGCCTTTAGGGTTCGGTTCCCCCCCTTAAATCACAGAACTTCCCCCTCCTTGTCCTTCTTTGAAGCAAAAACAGTCTTTTTTTTTTTTTTAATTATTATTGTTTTTCTGCTTGGAAACGGCGACAAATTAATCTCACGTGACCGTGGGCAGTGGACTCCCCTCGCTGCTGTGTGATATTCTGAAGAAGTCACCCAGAAACAGCAATTAGCTTTTAATCGAAGCGCCGTGCCCACCAGGAAGAGGAACTGGGGCTCTTTGTGCCCGGAGCAGCAGCGGGGGCACCTGGTGGCCCTGAATGGGACCGGGCTTGACCAGGAGGAGCAAGATGCTCATTTCAGCCCCACCCCCTTTCCGCACTCAAAAGCTGTTATTTTCAGAGCAAAGCGCTATTGAAGCGTCGGGACAATGGAGACCAAATCCTGCTGGGGGAAGGGAGGTGCTGGCAATCGCATCTTTTGTTGCTTTTCCTTCTTTACTTGCCTCTGGCCTTCCCACTCCAAGAAATCCACATAGATGCTCGCTAGATGATAATGCAGTCACTTTCTTGGGACCTTGCTAATAGGATTATAATTATTATTGGAGATAAAGTGAAGTGAATGGAATATTTACCACTTCATCTCAAATTATTGTAAATCCCACCAAAGCAGCTCTTTGATATGTAAAGTGCTGTCCCCCCTCCCCTCAGCGAGATCATTATTTAGTGGAAGTTCCGAGCTTTTAAGTATGATGGGGGACAGAAAGAGGCTTCTCTCTTTACATAAAGAGGGGACCGATATAATGAACTGGTGGAGCTGATGAATATCTTGCCTGGCTCCAGCAAAGGAGGGAAGAAACTTCTTGGTGTTTGTAAATGCGATGCTGGGTTGGTGCATGATGAGCAGAGCAAGAAACCGGGGTGGGCTGTGCATGTGGAATGTCTGTGTTGGTTTGGGAGGGACCTGGACAAAGGATTGGGACAGAGACCCAATCCAGGAGCTGCTGTGCTGCCCCTGCCCTGCTGCAAGTACCTGGTGTAGGCAGCACTAGTGCTTGGGGGGCCCTCAGCTAACAAGCATGGCTTTCTTTCATGTCTGTCTCTCAAGTTTTCATCCCCTTGAGCCCTTCCTCTCAACACTGGAGCAGCAGCTCTGTGTTGGGGCAGGGAACTGCTCAAACCAGGAGCCTGAGCCTCAGAGACCTACCTGGTGCCTTTGTGCCCATTGCTGAGGAAGGGCACGTGCCTCAAGGAACCTTTGAGGCACTTTGGTCCCGTGAAAGCACAAACCCCATTCCAATGCAGACAGCATTGCCAGATTAACATTGCTGCTGCTAGAAGTTATTCCCTCCTCTATAGGCTACAACTCTGTGATGCACCAGGTATTGCACCGTCCCCTCCTGTTGTACTGTGCAGTGTAAGGACTGGTGCCCCATGTCCCCGCTGTTTCCCAGCACGTAATGGGGTTTTGCATCCATCTCAAAGGAGTTGAGATCAAACTTCATGGCTGGAGTCTGTTCCCACGTGGTGGTGGACACCTGGGCCTGCAGACGTCATCAAAGCCCACAGGAGGAGTGGTTTCTTGATGGGAAGCCTTCACACTGTTACCTTCCTCTTCCTCCCCTAATCCCCAGACTCCCCAACAGGTGAAGGGACCTGGCAGATTTGGGGGCAGGGGGCAAGGAGGGTGAGAAAAACATGCCTTTCATGCCCACGGATTATTTTCCCCCTTTCCCTTCTCCTTTATCTCCCCTTTCTCACCCCCGAAATTCATTAATTCCCATCATCTGGTTTGTGTAAATGTCATGGCGAGTGTTTGATGGATCTGGATAGAGTTACACCCGTTTCAAAAAGGCTGAGGCTGGTTCACAGCCGTTCCCTTTTATTGTTGTACGTTCCCCAGCCCAAACAATGGGCTCCTGCTTGAGACAAAGGCACACATGTTGCCCTTAGGGCTGATAACAAAAAGAGGAGAGGCTGAGTGCTACTGCACAGGTCCTTGGTGCAACGGTGGGAGGAGAGGGCAACCCAAGGCAGGGAAATTTCACCAAGAAAACTCTAATGTGTCAAATAATAAACCGGCAAGTGGAAAGAATTTTTTGTTGTGTCTTCTCTGCTCTTTCCTCTCCATCATCTTCATCTTTTCCCAGCTGGGTCTGCTGCCAGCAGTAAGCCAAGCAGGAGCCACACTGGTGATGCCAAAGCCAGTGGACCTCGGTGCTGATCTGCCTTGTAGTTAAACCTCTGTTATTCTCATGTTCTTTCCTTCCTTGCTTGCCAGGTTCTTGCTTTAAAGTAATATTTCTGCAACTTGATGATTTTATGATCAGCCTTTGGGGGAAAGCAACCATTAAATCCTTGGAGTCTTGTGGGGTGACTCAGCTGTGCTGTTTGTCCCTGTGGCTCTTACTTTGGTGATGTTCCAATCTTCTGCAAAACTCATCCTGGATTTTAAAAGTCCTCCTAATAGTACAGCCTGTTTCAGCTTTTGCTTTCTTGTAAGAAATACGAGGGCTTTTTGCTTGCTAGTGATAACAGAGATAACAGTGTGTAACTTAAGCTCTGTAAAGCCAGCTTAAAGCCAATGGTAAATACCAGTGAATGGGGTCTGGGTGCTGCCATACTTTGTGGACAGAGCCTTGGAAGTTCTCTTGTTCTGCATCCCAGTGAAACTGGGAGAGGGTTGGTTCTCCAACTGGTGGGCAGTGGTTAAAGGCATGGGATCAAGATGGGTCCAGTGTGGTGGCCTTTGACCTTGTGCTGTGATGCTGATGGTGCTCTGGATTTTTCCTTCCCGGACCTTTGCTCATTCACTGGTGCTGGTATAGGGCTAAAAGCCTCCTCCTGGGCTGGAGGAATCTGGGTCTGCTTTTTCCATTTCTGTTCTATCTAATCCGTGTGGTCTGTCAGACTGCCTGTTGTGAGGTTTTGGGGGTACCTTCCCCAGGAGCTGTCATGTTTCCAAATTTTGGTTGTCTTGGAAGGAATTGCTTCTGGTTGTCTTGAAACATCAGTCAGGAATTTGGGTAGAAAGTGGCCAGGAATAGGTTGGCTGCTCTGCGTGCCCACTACTGTGCAGCCAAGCAGTTGATTCTGGATTACAGGGCTGAGCTCGATGTGAGCATGGCTGGTATCCAAAACAGTTTGACTTGCTCTTCTCCCCTTTTTTCCCTAAATTTTCTTGCTCCTGGGGCACAGCTCTGGGGGAAGTCTGGAAATCCTGCACAAAAAGCCATTCTCACCATATCTGGCTCGGGGACTGCGTGAATACTGCTCAGCCTTCCCCATAGCCTGCAGTTGCTTTGGTGGCCTTCTCCCTTTTCGAGTGAAGATTTGTTGTCCTTTCAAGGGAAAACAGACAGCATAGGCACCTGGAGGGGATTGAGGTGAAGGACTGGGCTGGAGGTGGGGGGCTTTTGAGACTGGAATGAGCCATCACTGACTCCCTCCTATGGAGCAGTTATAGGGACCACTCGTCCCTCCCTGCCATGGGATTCCTGGCTGAGTGATGCTCCCAGTCCTACTGGGCTCCAGCAGCTCTGCTCTCCTCACTCCCCAGGAGGCTGCAGTCTGTCCTGCATGCCATTCTGCCCTACCTGCAGCCCCTGGCCCCTCCTGAAGAAGTGGCAGCAGATTAGCTAGGAGCCCCCCTGTTCAGACAAAAGCTGCCACGAAGGGCATTAGCCTTTAGGATTGGATTACCGTGGGGCCACCTGTCATTCCCACTTTGTAAATTTATGTCTTTCTGGGTCCAGTTTTCACATTGGAGAAGTTTGCAGTTAAAAAGCAAAATAAAATCCCCCCCGTCCCCTCCCCCTCTCCCATATCCCTCCAGGCAGCAGTCTGGCAGGGTTATTTTAGCATCCTGTCTAATTGTGGGCTTCAGAGCTGAGCAGGGCTGAGGATTAGGGCTGTTTGAATGAGGAGGGCCTTTATTACATTAGTCTAAGTGGTTAATAGGTAAAGTAGGCCAATCCATCTTTAGGCTAAGCCTATCACTTCGCCTACGGAGGATGCAAGCTTCACCCAGGAAATGTTCATTAGAGGAAAAGCTTTTCCTCTGTCTCTCTTGACATGTTCATAGCTCGGAGCAAGGGGCTCTGCTCTCTGCCTGCAGGAAATTCATGGCTGTGGTCCCTCTGTATCTGCATCGTCCCATGGGACCCATAGGTCCTCCAGGTGCTGGCTGCCAACATCAGGGATGCAGGAATCTGCTGGCACTGTCATCCTCACTTTCCTTTTCTGTGCTCACAAAGCAGAAGCCTTGTCCCTTCCTTAGTGAGGATGTGGGGGAAGGGTTCAAAGGTAGAGGCAGCAGCACTGGGACTCTCTGCTTTGGGATGTTCTCAAGACAAAAAGGGTTTGAAAGGCTCTGGCAGTCCACAGTCAATACAAAACGGGATGATTTGGGTGCACACGCTGGCTCCAGAGGTCTTTGATTCCAGGTTGCCAGAAGGCAGGAGGATAACAAGACAGGAGGACTGCTTGCCAAGCTTTTCATACCGTCTTTATTCCCACCCTGCCATCCACTGCAGCCCTCTGCGGTGTCTCCTTCCTGCCCTGTCCCGACTGGTGCAGCAGCTTTTGTCTGTGCTCGAATCTCTCTTTCCCACGGCCTGGCTCAGCTTTATCATCTCCCTTTCCCATGCAGATAGACGTGGTGGCTGCACCTCTGCCATCACTGCCTTGCACCAGGAAGCTGCCCAGGTCTGTATGACCCAGAGGTGCCATATCCCACCAGCACGCTGCAGCTCTTCCAGCCATGATGGCTCCTCCTTTCTCCCTCTACCACTCAGGCAGCCCTTTCTGTCTAGGAGCCTCAGAAGCAGATATTCAGAGTTGGAGTTTGGTCCTGCTTCCATCGACATACACATCTGGTGTGTTGTGTTGAAGCTGCAGTGCTACACCCAGGCTGATTTGCCCTTCTGCAGGTGTTGTTTGAATGGGAATAAACCCTTCTCAATGTCTCTTCCACCTGTGTGAGTTCAGAGCAGCAAACGTACCAGTTCCTCCTGTCCCCAAGGCTCTGTCTCTTGCTGCTGGCGTGATGAGAGATGCCTATGTGGGAAATCATGGAAACCATGGGAAAGCTCCTTGCTACAGACAGGCACATGCAACGAAACATTGCCTTCCTGGACGTGGTGCTGTCAGAGGTTCAAACCACATCCATGGGCCACGATATTTGGCTTCACCTGCTGTTCTCCAGCTTCTGTGCAGACACTTTTCAGTTGGATCAGCTGCTGGAAACGAGATATGCTGGATGTCCTCAGGCACAAACCAGGGGTGGGCTCAGGTGCTGCCGGGCCTATGGGTGCCTCTCATGCAAAGAGTTACTCCTTGCTTTCTCCCACTTCTGCAGTACACTCCTCCGAGTTCATGGAAATGCTCATTAAGAGTTTCCCAACCCCATCACCTGACTCAGCACCTCTGCCCCACAGCAGTTTCCTCTTCTTCCACAGGGCAGAGCTCTGCCTAAGGCCTCTCTTGTGCAAGGAGGAAAAAATAAGCCTTGCATCATTGCCAGGAGCCCAGTAAACACTGATTGCAGCATCTCTGCAGGAGAAGTTGGCCTTGATGTCCAGGGCCTCATTGCAGAATGACCTGGTTGACTCACTGCCTACAGACAGACCTGGGCCCATCTTGGAGGGCAGTCTCCTCTCTTGGCAGGTCCTCGACCATTAAAGGCTTTGTGGATTGAAACCTTAAATCAATCAGTGGCCAGCGCAGGATGTAGAGCTCAGATTTAATGTGGTCATAAAAAGAGACACCGCTTAATGAGTAGTCTGTTGAAATCCACATCAGCCCACGTTAGATTGAAGAGTTACTCCCTGAGCGTTACTGACTCGCGCTGTTCTCCAGAGGTGTTACAGGTTTGTGGAATGAGCCATATAGGCACAGGGTTAGACAGAGTTGTGTTTTGGTTCTGTTTGTCAACTCATGTCAGCTCCTGACTTGCAGCAGCATTCACATCCCAGGTGCTTGTAGGCTGGCACGAGTTTCATCTGCATGAGAAAATCCATCTGCGTGGTGCTGGGAAGGCAGCCCTAGGGTTTGCCACCCCCGTTAGCTGGAGGTTGCCCCAGTGTGCTTGCCCTTTTGTCCCAGGTACACTGACTGCCCTGTTGACCCATGTGGACCTGGACGAGATGATCTTAGAGGTCTTTTCCAACCTTAATGATTCAATGGTTCTGTGGGGAGTGCAGTGCAGAGCACATAGGTTGTGGGCATTGGGTGTCCCTTGCCAGTAAACACACTGAAATAGAATACTAGGTACAAACTAAATCAAACAGCAGTTGCCTAAACAGCTACTGACCAAATTCCATGGCCGTGCAACAATTTGTTGTTCTGTCAGACCACTCATTATGGATTTTCCTGCTATTTACCCTCAGATGGGTCATTTTTTCCCCTTGACTTCTTACTCAGGGCAACCACTGGCATTAGCACGAGTTATCAGCAGCATTTGGGATTGCGAGGGCTCGTGGTGATCTTTGTTGTAGAAGTGTAAGTAAGAGCAGTATGGGAGGGGAACAATCATCCTCTGTGTGCAGCACGGCTGGGGAAACACTGCTTGAGGCTTGCAGATCACACACTCACCAATCATTTCTCTGCGGTGGTTGGCTGCTTTGAAAACTTAATCAAGTTTTATAGCTTTAATTTTGTGACAGACTCCCTTCTTTCTGTCTTTAACTGTCTCACAGCCCAGAGTAAATGAGTCCCATGGGATTGTAAAGGGAAAAGCATTGGCAAAGGGTCTAAAATATTTAGGCTTGCCTAGATGACTTTTCTTGCTTTGAACCATTTCAATAATTTCAGGAAGTTCTCTGTTTTTTATCAGCATGGTTAATTAGAAATGGCTGGGGAAATAGGGCAGAATTTGAGGATTTGTGTAATGTGAGGGTATGTCCTACTCACAAGCTGAGGTGTTCTCCATGGTCGCATCCTGCATCCCACTGCTTGTAGCCTCTGTGGCACTGGAAGAGAGAGGTTGTCCTTGCTGGGTGTTGGCTGGAATGGTGGAGATGCCACCAGCAGCTCCTGATGCTCCTTCTGTTGCTTGACAGGGGAATACTTTGCTGGGTGCAGGGGACCCAGTGGTTGGGTGGATAGCTAGGCATATGCTGTGGAGAAATCTCTCTCTTTTACTTAAATTGAGAAAAATGTCGCATTGGGGATGCTAAAAGAAAACAGAGCGGGCATGAGCCGGTGAGCTTGTGGCTTTCAGTAGCCCTTCCTCCTGTTGGGCTGGGCATGGAGGCAGTCTGGTGCTNGCGGAGGGCAGCAGCAAACCCCACTGCCTGGGGAAAACGAAAGGCAGGACCCACCCCGACATCGACCAGGAGGTGGTGCAGAGGCTGCGGGACTTCTACCGGCCCTTCAACATGAAGTTCTACCAGATGACGGGGCAGGACTTNTTTCTTGCTTTGAACCATTTCAATAATTTCAGGAAGTTCTCTGTTTTTTATCAGCATGGTTAATTAGAAATGGCTGGGGAAATAGGGCAGAATTTGAGGATTTGTGTAATGTGAGGGTATGTCCTACTCACAAGCTGAGGTGTTCTCCATGGTCGCATCCTGCATCCCACTGCTTGTAGCCTCTGTGGCACTGGAAGAGAGAGGTTGTCCTTGCTGGGTGTTGGCTGGAATGGTGGAGATGCCACCAGCAGCTCCTGATGCTCCTTCTGTTGCTTGACAGGGGAATACTTTGCTGGGTGCAGGGGACCCAGTGGTTGGGTGGATAGCTAGGCATATGCTGTGGAGAAATCTCTCTCTTTTACTTAAATTGAGAAAAATGTCGCATTGGGGATGCTAAAAGAAAACAGAGCGGGCATGAGCCGGTGAGCTTGTGGCTTTCAGTAGCCCTTCCTCCTGTTGGGCTGGGCATGGAGGCAGTCTGGTGCTGACCTGAGGCATGCACAGTGCTGCTGTTGAGCCGTCCTGACCTGGAGTGGTGTGTGCAGCCTTACTGCAGGTGTGGAGTGCAGCCTGGATCACCTGCCTCTGGAGAAATGGGAGATTGATTGGCTGAATTTCTAATACGGTGCTCTTCAATAGTAATACCCATAGCCCCTACATCATTGGAAAATGGATTTATCTGTATGAGCTAAATGACCCATATAAGCATATTAAGGAAGAAAATTCTTGTGTATGCATATCTGTGTGTATTTAAATACATATCTGTGTTTTCCTTGCTGTTACCTGCTGTTCATACTCACATGTTTTGCTGGCAGGGACCTCATGCCCAGGACCCTGGAGGGGCAGATCACCATGGAGAAGACCCCCAGCTACTTTGTCACCAAGGAGGCCCCAGCCCGCATCTCCTCCATGGCCAAGGGCACGAAGCTGATCGTGGTGGTGCGGGACCCCGTGACCAGAGCCATCTCGGACTACACACAGACGCTCTCCAAGAAGCCCGACATCCCCACCTTTGAGAGCCTGACCTTCAAAAACAGGACTACGGGCCTGATCGACACCTCGTGGAGCGCCATCCAGATCGGCATCTACGCCAAGCACCTGGAGAACTGGCTGCTCTACTTCCCCATCGGGCAGATCCTCTTCGTCAGCGGGGAGAGGCTGATCAGCGACCCCGCAGGGGAGCTGGGCAGGGTCCAGGACTTTCTGGGCCTCAAGAGGATCATCACCGACAAACACTTCTACTTCAACAAAACCAAGGGCTTCCCCTGCCTGAAGAAGGCGGAGGGCAGCAGCAAACCCCACTGCCTGGGGAAAACGAAAGGCAGGACCCACCCCGACATCGACCAGGAGGTGGTGCAGAGGCTGCGGGACTTCTACCGGCCCTTCAACATGAAGTTCTACCAGATGACGGGGCAGGACTTCGGCTGGGACTGAGGCTGGCATGGGAAAGTCTCCTGTAATTACTCTCCCATCACAGTTTGCGTATATAAAGAGATATATATGTATGTAAAATGTACAGAAATCTATTTTATAATAATTTATTTTTAATTCCTAAGCAATTAATTCACTAAGCTGCCTAACCGCACTGGCTAGAACGGTAGCCCGTAACCTGTTTAACATTCCACCGTGTTTAATTCTAATATGTCTCTCTTTTATTTGTTTTTTTCCCCATTTTTCTCCTGGTTTGTTTGGGTTTTTTTTGGTTTGGTTTGTAACAGACGGTGCTTCCATTTTTTTCCTAAAGAAGATTTGTACTTAAAAATAAAAAAAAAGCAAAAAAAGCAAAAAATGGGAGTGCGGGGTGAGAGGGAGGGAAAGCACAAATTTACTTTTGTTACGGGTATCTGGCCTTTATAAACACTTGCTTTCCCTGTTCTGGTGTCCCAGTCTGTGCTCCCTCATCCCAGGGGTTCTGTGGGGAGGGTGGGTGCTGAGCTGGTGGGTCAGAGAGTGGGGAACCCAAGCCATAGAGCCCCTGCCTGGTGTCCCGGGCTCCTTTCCTAATGGGGATGCTGCGGAGCCTGTGGCGCGGGCAGGGTGGACTCTTCAGCCACCTTCTCCTTGCCTTGTGTCGAGGAGCCTCTTTCCCACAGTCCCTCTATGCATTTTAAATCTTGACTGCAGGACAAATGTGAAAATGCACGTGTGTGAGTGCGGTGTGCTCTGCGCTGCTTGGAAGCCACAGCGGTGCCTGCCCCACGTGGGGAGATGCCAGGAGCCAGAGGCAGGAGTGGAGCCAGCTGAGTGCCCAAATCTGAGCTTGGCATCGTGCCCCTTGATGCCCCCCGGGGCACTGCCCCACTGGGAAGCAACACCTGGCCATCTTTACCCCTATATTTTTTGGTTGAACACCTTTGCCATGGTCTCTCAGTGTGTGCTTAGAGCTGGGAAAAATGCTGCTTTGCCAATGTGGGCAAACCTATATAGAAAAGCAGGGGGAGGTTGACAGTAGGGCAGGATGGGAGGCTCTGAGCACCTCAGTGTCAAACCATGTGCAACGACCTGGAAATCCTTCCCCAGAGGTGGAACTGAGTGTGTTGGAATGTTAGAACAGGTTGGCAGGGCTCTCCCGAAATCTCCAGCTGTGTTTTGTATGCTCAGGAGGTTCTGGTAATTGCTGTGTGTGCCCAATGCCTTGTTGCTGTCGGAGGTTCTGTTAGCTCAGCTGAACACCTGCGGGGCTGTGGTGGTCCTGTGTGGGCTCCGGGCTGACACAGCAGTGTCCCATCTGATACTGCATCCATTCTGTTGGGGTGTGTGGGGTTCATACCCCATGTGGAATGGGAGATGTCAGGCACGACACCAGGCATCAAACCTGCAGTGAGCAGGACCAGCTCCTCGCTTGTGCATTGCCTCCAAACACGTCTTCCTACAAAAAGAGAGCATGGTGCAAATTCTCTCCTCCTTGCACCAAGCCATTTCTGGCAACGAAGCAATGCTTAGGGCCACCAGCCACCAATGGGAGTGTGGGGCATAGCAGGTTAGCAGAGCACATCCCGCTGTCCCACCAAACACAGCTGAAACCCACAGTGGTGGTTGGATCTGTGCACATTCAGGGGTCTTTGGTGCCCAGCCAGGCCCCGTTCCCTACTGAGAGGTGCACGAGCACATTGCAGTGGTGTTGGGTGACCTGGCAGAAGGAGCTGCTTGGGGTGGGTGGGGTGGTGAGAAGGAAACACTTGGTGCTGGAAAAGAGTGATGTGACGGGTTCCAAAATCCTCAGTCTTCCTACGAGCTGGTTTATGCAAGGTGCAGAAGGAAAGGGTTTGCCTTCCCCAAGTAGTTCCCATTCTGTGGCTTCCCTGCCCCCTGCTTCCCTTTGGGGTGTGTGTGTGCCTGCCTGTTCTTTGTGCTGGAAGATTCAGCATCCCCTCTCACTTGTAGGATACAGATTCTTAATATCTCGATGCCTTCCTCAGCTCTGTGGCAGAGCACAGCTCCATTTGTAGTATGAAACCCTGCTGCAAAATGCTCTCATGAAGCAATCTTGTAGAAGAGCAGTAATACAGAGGGTAATACGGAGGGAATAACAACTCTTCTAACCATAAGCAAATGGCTAGCCCTGCCTCGACATCCTTTACAATGAAGTCTGAAGTAGACTTCATTTACTATAACGGCCTTACCTAACAGTATGACAATGAAGGTGAATTCCCCGTGGCGTATGTCCAGTTGCTAATACTGGAATCAGCTCTATGGTCATCATTTAAAAGCAAAACTTTTGGTGTTCATTTGTTTGTTTGAAGTTAAGTTTGGAGGTGTGGTTAGAATTTCTTTTTCTTTTTTCCTTCACATTGTAACATTAATTTATGGCTGAGTTTCATTCAGTCCTGTATTCAGAAGTGCAGTACAGGTATTAGTGACGCGTTCTCTGTATCATGGTACTGTAGAATAGCCCATTTTCTTAAAAAAAAATAAAAAATAAAATAATAATAAAAAAAGAACAAAATTGAAAGAAAAAAAAACCCACAAAAAAAGTAAGTCTGATTGAAAAAT
Organism: Odontophorus gujanensis; assembly: GCA_013399175.1. Lineage (NCBI taxonomy): Eukaryota > Metazoa > Chordata > Aves > Galliformes > Odontophoridae > Odontophorus > Odontophorus gujanensis. The sequence goes on from VXAB01008593.1 coordinate 24,263, forward strand.
GTAAATCGAGTATTTTGTGGTATGTACAACACAAATTAATTTTTCACAGAGAAAGATGTTTCTAGGAAAATGAAATTCTGATAATTCATACTATTTGTATGAACAAATAAAAACTCTATTTTACCAAACGATGGGCACAGCTGCATTCATTCGGGCTGAGGGTGCTCCCCAGTTGGGTTGGGCATTGCTGGCCCCATGCTGGGAGCTGGAGGCATCCTTGGGCCAAGGTTTGCTCGATCACACTGTGTGTGCTGGTCCAGCCCATCCAACATGCCATCATCAAATGTAATTCAGGGGAAGAAGACCCGAGGCTTCTCAGCCCCACCTCAGGATGTGGGTGCTCATGCTGGATGGTGGCCATCCTCCCATTCTGGGATGCTGGAGGATGGATTTGGTCCTGTCTTGGGGGGGGAGGGGGGACCTTTCCAGCGCCAAGCTTCTTTCCAAAGCTTTGCAATCATGGCACTGATGCTGGTCCAAACCTCTGGGGCCAGTGGTTGCTGCTGCTCCTACACACTCAGCACTTTAAGACATAAAAATTCATTATCATTAAGTTCAGAGGAGTCCCAGGCCATTGCTATACAAAGCAGTGCCTAAAGAGGAGTGCAGATTTATGTAACAGAGCAATTGCCACTTAACTCAACTGAATTAAAATAATTTCATTTTTCTTTGCAAGTCTTGCATCCGGTGCAGAGTAATTGATGGGATCTCTCAGATTGCCCATTTTTCAGAGACATGGAATGGCAGTCAGAACTACACACAGGGTGCAGTGTAGTGGTTTAGGAGAATTTGACCTGCATGCCTCCAGCTTGTCAGGATTTTAATCTGCTGCTCCCAAGCTCTGGCAACTTGAAAACTATAGGTGAGTCACTTTTAAAATGCATAAGTGTAGATTTTACTTTAAAATTCCCACATACTTACTGAGTCTTGCATCTGGATGTGCTGAGAGATGGCCTCAAGTGAAGGGGTTGAGCAGCTCGATACCCTGTTCCTACCTTGCCTTGGTCCCGTTCAAAGCCAGGTGCTCCTGGAAGATAAGAGTAAGGGTTTGGGGATCAGGTTCTGAATGAAAAGAAGTGCTTGCCCTGAAGGAGGGAAGCTGAAGTCTTCCAGTGTCTCTGGGGAGCTCTGTGGAAGGAGGAGGCTCCTGAAGAACTGGAATGATGTGATGGAGAAGTGGGTGAGGTTGAAGAAGTGCTGCCTATGATGGTGATTACTGGGGTGGATTTATTTCTATCTCACGTGAGCAAAGTGCAAAAAAAAAAGTGTGGAACTTGTAGACATGAGTCTGATTTCGGAGAAGAGCTCTGTAGAGAGGGACCTGGGTGTCCTGGTGGACGACAGGTTGACCATGAGCCAGCAGTGTGCTCTCATGGCCAAGAGGGCCAATGGCATTCTGGGATGCAATAAAAAGAGCGTGGCCAGCAGGTCAAGGGAGGTGATCCTCCCCCTCTACTCTGCCCTGGTGAGGCCTCATCTGGAGTACTGTGTCCAGTTCAGGGCTTTCCGGTATAAAAAAGACAGGGATCTCTTGGAAAGAGTCCAGCGCAGGACCACAAAGATGGTTGAAGGGCCTGGAGAATCTCCCCTATGAAGAAAGGTTAGGTGAACTGGGTCTCTTTAGCCTTGAGAAAAGAAGACTGAGAGGGGACCTGATCCAGGTTTATAAATATCTGAGGTGTGGGGGACAAAGTGGCGAGGCCAGACTCTTTCAAGAAGTGTGTGGAGACAGGACAAGGGGGAACAGACAGAAACTGCAGCACAGGAGGTTCTGCATGAATGTGCGCAAGAACTTCTTTATGGTGATGGTGACGGAGCACTGGCACAGGCTGCCCAGGGGGGATGTGGAATCTCTGTCTCTGGAGATATTCAAGACCCACCTGGACGCCTACCTGTGCGACCTGGTGTAGGGAACTGCTTTGGCAGGGGGTTGGACTCGATGATCTCTTGAGGTCCCTTCCAACCCCTATGATTCTATGATTCTGTGATTCTATGATTCTGTGATTCTGTGATTTAACAAAGGCACTGATAAGGTCAGTGGGCTTTGTGAGGAGCTTGTGGTTTTTGGATTTGGGACTAAAATGATTTGTTTGAGGTAACCTTGAAGACTGAGATGCTTTTTGCTTGGACCTGGCTTCAGGGAGAGATCACTATTGTGAGCATTTTCCCCAGGTGTGGTGTGCACTATGTACCTCCCATACCCAACTGCTGGTGGCCCTGATTCCCAAGCCACCAGGGAACCACAATTGAGATTGCTTTGCTTCTCTTCCTCAATTATCTGTAGGACTTTCCCTTAAAAAAAATAAAAAAAATCTCAATTAGCCTCTAGCTCTGAATTAATAGCTTTAAATAAAGCCCTTCTTTATTATCCTCCAATTTCTCTCCGTGGTTAAGAATCACAGTGTTAACTCTTTTCTTAATGCATATTTTCAAAAAGGTAATAACAATAAATCAGTAATAAATCCTTCAAGTGTTTCTGTGGGAGACAAGTGCTCAGCACCTTGTTTAATGACCTCTTTATTGGAGGGAGGAATCCCTGTGTCAAACGTTAGCATTGGTACCTTTGGCTGGGATAAATTTCACATCCACTGTGACTTTTCAGAGCTTTGGGCTAAGATACCCCAACATGAGGGGTGATATGATTTTGTGGAGTGAGGTATTCCAGATCATTGCAGGGTCCCATGCATTAGTTCAGTGGGAGGGAACAATTGGCATTGAAGGTGGGATAGCTTGGAGAGAAGAGTTTAGCAACAGGGAGATCAACCATCCTATCAGCCCTATCTACTGCTGCTTCCCTTTGTTTTCAAGGGACCACGATCCAGTCCTCCATGACTTCTAGATCCTGACTTCTGCCTTCACAAATGGGCTTTTAAATAGGATTACTGAAGTCAGCCACTATCGCTGCAACGATTCAGCTCAGAACTGAAGAACATCCTTGAGGAATATTTGCAACTGTTTATACAGTCAGCTGTAATTGTGAGGCTTAATTCATGTTCATTAAAGTCTTCTGAGGTGCTTGATGAGAAGTACTGCAGCAGCACAAAGTATTTCTGGTTATTCAGGCTGCTCACAGCAATGGAACCATTGCCATTTGTCTTGGCTTGATTTCTTCCCATCCCACCAGGAGCTGTTGGGAGGACACCAGTACCAGCTGTCCTCGGGAACCAGCTCAGAGCCAGCTCTTGGTTGTGTGCCATGCCCTGGTAGCAACCAAAACCCTGAACAAAAGAATGAAGTTTTGAAGCAATATGATCAAAAATGTCTTGGCAGGGAAGATGCAACGGGCTGCTTTGACATGTAGGTTATTTAGCTGGGAATTTATGTGTCAAAAGCTTAAAAGCTTCACTGAAGCAAATTTAAGAAAGCACCATGTATCCAACTAATTAAGTCATGTCAGCCAAATATAATTTATTTCTCACCATCACTCATGTCTACAGCAGAATTATCTCATTTTTGATTTCTAATGACTTTCTCTCTCATTAATCTGACCATGAATTATTTTTTATATAAGTCTTTGGCATTGAAGCGAAGAATTTTCTTTTTAATAAGAGCAGCATCCGTGGGTAATTCTGTAGTGGGTAGGGGAGGGGGTGGGGAGCCCAGTGGGGCTTTGGGGCAGGGCTGTAGCCTTCTCCCAACCAACCTGGTGGGCTTTACCCCATGTCTTCTTCAGGACCTCAGCTTGGCCCTGTTCCCTTGGACCTCTCTTTTCTTCCATTACAAAGTCTGGTTTTGGTTTTGGCTTCTGAAGGCATTTTCCTGCACTTTTCAGTTAATTTTATAATGGCCAAGGATCTAAATTTGGTTCCTCACCTGCTGTGTGTAAATTTGTCCCAGGCATATGAGTCTTGAACATTGGAAGGTTTGATTTTTCTGGTTTACTCTTATTGTTCACATCTTTATATATATACATATGCATATATATATATACATATGTATAATTTTTTATCTGAAGGTTAGCTCATTTCTCATTCCTTGCAGTTCTGACTGGATGACACATGCAATTTGCAGCTCTGACCTCAGACAGCTCCCAGGACCAGGGAGCTTTCTGTTCTGCTGCTTACAGATGAGCAGCACTGAATCTGTAACTTAGAGGTTTGTGTTCTCCACGTGCATCTGAGTCCTTTTTCTGGTGGAGGCAGAGATTGAACATAATCAAAAACGATGAGTAAATACTTCTTCTGAAACTTCCTATCTCAGCTGCAGATCAAAGAAACGCAGGTAATCCAGAAAGGCATCCAAGTCTTAGGTGCTTTCCATACATTGGCCTGAACCTCTGGAAGACTCCTTTGTTTCCAACCTGTGCAAAAGCAGAGCTACCCACGGTCACTGAGAGCAACCTCGTGTGGGAGGAACTGTGGTTAGCAGCCAACCTGGGCTGCTGTGGGGTGACTGGGTTGGCAGCTGCCCCAGGCAGGCAGCAAGCAGTGCTCCAGTAGTGTGGGCACGGCCCCAGCTGGCAGGGATCCTACACCTTCAAAGGGTGAGCTGGGGAGGAAGCTGAAGGCAATAACCAGATGGCAGGAGGGTGATAGGGAAAATGGGTGAGGTAGGAGTGTAAAGGGATGCTGCAGATATTGTCTTTCTGTGCCCTTCACAAGGGCTGTGGTTGCTTAGAGGTATTTATGTTTCTGAAACTGAGTGGGTCATGCCCGCTAAGGAAACACATAGGCAGGGTTGGCTAGGCAGAGCTCTTGGAGCTGTCATCAGGACTGAAAAAGCACTTCTGACTGCTTTCTGATAAGAGAAGTCACCAACAGCTCAACGTTTCTCTCCTGCTTCACCAGCAGACTTCAAAAGGAGTTAGGGTTACAGCTGGTGTGGATTTATCAGTCTTCCCATCAATGTTCTCCCAGATAATCAGCCAGGCTCCTGTACTGAATTCCCAAAGCTGGGCTCGCTAAGGAGCAGGAAGAGAAGTGAGCAGGTTCATCATGCTTGGGTGGCTTCAGACCATAAGGGAGGTGGGATCTGGTGTATGATACTCATCTGCTAAGAGCTGAGAAGGCTCCAGGCAACCCAGCCTAGATCCAGGGCTGCGCTTTTTGTGGTAGGCACAATAAACATGTTGTGAATGACCTGCTGGAGAATCACTTAGGTTGGAAAAAACTTCTAAGATCACCCAGTCCTACCACCAGCCCTTCCCCACCATGTCCACTAACCACATCCCTCACTGTCACATCTCCATGGCTCTTGAACACCTTCAGGGGCAGTGACTCCATCACTTCCCTGGGCAGCCTGTGCCACTGCCTGACAATTCCGAAGCAGTGTTTCCCAGTATCCAGTGTGAACCACCATGGTGCAATTTGAGGCCATTACCTTTTGTCCTATCACTGTTATCTATTGCTGTTACCTGGCAGCAGAGGCTGACCAAGAAGAAGCAGAGCAGCTCTACCCTGTGCCACCAGATTGCTCTTGGCTTTCTTTAATCACAAGAATGATGGAAAAAGTGAATTGAAGCCAACTACATATGCTTTGTTAGGGGAAATACCTGGGCAGGTGGTACTTTCCTTCTGCTCTGTCCTGCCTTGTGGTACTGGTGGGATTTGATTCATTCCATCATCCTTGGCCTGGCCAGAGAAATTGTACAGAAATACAGCTGGCTGTCAGGCCTTGGGAAATGCGTGTGCCGTATGTGGGGCTAACATCACCCAGCCCAGGGGGGGAAACAGCACGAGGATCTCGTTACACTTCCTCTCTGTGTGTTTGTTTTACAGTGCTTTGTTTGGGAGCACGCTTGGAAACTCAGCTGTTGTGCTGGAAAACATTCAGTATTTGTGTATCAACAGTGAATAACTGCCTCCAGACAGCCAGAAGGATGCGATTTGTGCAGTGGGATGGGGCAGTGCTGGGTGAGAGGCATTGCACGAGACCTCTGTGAGCAATGGGTTTGGGGCAAGAGGATGGGAGTGGCAGTGGAAGCAGAGCACATCTGTGTGCTGTCTGTGCCGAGCACATAAAGAGCCCCCAGTGAAAGGAAGAAGCTCTTGGTCCACATGGAGCTCTGCAGAGATGAAGCCAACAGTCCCTGCTTGGGTCTGCACAGGTGTTAAGGCAAGAAGCCTTTGCATTTGGAGAAAGACAAGATGAGAAACTGCAACACTTCCAAGGACTTGACTTGCTACTCTTCTTGAGGAAGGGGAGCGGTGGGAGACTTTGGTCTTCTGGGTGTTTCTTGTCATTGCATGGGCACTTTGTGAAGACTTAAAGCTCTTTTATTCCACACACACACACACACACACCCTTCCCCCAGTTCTGTACAATTTTATTTTCAAAAGCAGCTTGGGCACTTGGCATTCATTTCCCTATGGAAAGCCAATGGAAACCAGGATCCTGTGGCCTGCCTCTATCTTGAAGGCATCAATCTATTTGCTCACACTGAGATTTTGGGCAATTAGAGAGCTAACTGGGATGTGATCTGAAGATCACTTCTGCAAATGTTACCTCAGACGTTTAAACTCCAGGTGCTTGGTTTGTTTCTCTGATTCCTCCCAAGTCCATGACCCTATTAGGAGGTCACCTAAAAAGAGGAAAAAAATCCTGCCTTTTGGGAGGTCTGGTTTTTGTTCCTTGGTTGTTTGGATATTTTTGGCAAGCTGCTGACCCTGCCTGTATGTCTCTGGTTTGCTTCTGTCCCCAAAGCAGAGCTCTTGGCATTGGCTTCACTTACCCCGATGACATTCTGGAGCAGCACTTGGCTATTACAGCTCAATGCATGTGCATCTCCTTTGCTATTCACCACCTTTGCTCTCTATTTAAAAGTGTAAATAATGACACGTCTTGGGAATAAACAATGAGTTCAAGAAGAGCTTGTAGGCTGGAAAAGATTGACTAATTCTTGGCAAGGGCAGGTTGGTATGGCTGTGTTGGCTTCTTAGGAGCTGTATTGATTAATGCTAGCAACGTGAATGGCCCTGCTGCTCCAGATGTTCTGATGAATGCTCACAGATAACAAACCTTGTCTGGAAATCTGGATGCATTTATGAATATTTAAGGGATAAAGATGCTAGAGATGGTGTTACATGGGTGGCTGTGTGGGCAAGGCTCAGTGCAGGGCAGCGAGCAGTCTCACCCCTATTGGCAAGGCACTGATGGCTGTCAGAGGGACCTGGACCCAGCTGCAGGCAGAGCTTGCTGCAGCCACTGCTGAGGGTGAATTTATCAAGTGAGTGATCAGAGCTTGCCGCTTCTCGTTGCGTGTGTGACATAAACATCTATTATCTTCATTTGTAAAATTTCTCCGTGGCTCACCTCAGGGCAGATACTTCAGAGAGCTCAATTACAGGCAGTTAGTTGCTTGACAACACTTGGCAGCTGCTAGCAGAGTGCAGGCTCTGTGTCCCTGTCAGGCAGCAGATCTCTGTTTATTAACGTACTGTCATCAAGCAGTGCATTAAGTCACCTGGGAAACTGCTGGGTTCCTCAAGGGGATGGGAATGGATGGAAAGGATGCAACCTTGAGGCTGTTGGCTAGTACAGGAGGTCTCCAGCCACACTGAGACCTGCTGGGATGGAAGAGCAGCATCTCAGCATAATGCTCAGCTCTTGTCTCCAAAAAATACATGTTATTTTCAGCATTAAGGCAGATAGAAATCCTCCCTGAAAATGGGAACTCTGCTCTCCTGAAAGCTCAGAAGCCTGGTTCCTGAGCCAGAGCCACCAGCTGAAAGAGTCCTTCTTGTGCCCAAGGGGACAGTCCCTGCTGTCCTTCAGCTTGGTGTCTCTCCAGCTGATGGGTGACTATGGGGAGGATCTGTTGGCTCCTAGTGCCACAGTGATGCCTTTTGAAGCAGCTCATGGCAAACTTCTGTTCTGCTCTCTACTGCAGTAAGTGTAGGAATGGACTAAGAGTCTCCTGATAGAGATCTGGGATCTTTTAAAGTTTTGTTAAAGAGACTTTCATACCCCTTCTAAAAGGCAGTGGAAGGGCTCTGTGTGGCCAAATGGCAGCTCCAGTGATCAATCAGTTCCTCCTAACGACCAACATCCTGCAGCGGTGAAGGGCCACGATCAATCATCACCCATTATTACTACATGATGAAATTCTAATTATGGGAGGGAAACACTGCATTACACTCTCACATCCGTCATCCCAGAGCTGCATGTTCAGGTGACACCTTTCAGTCAACTTCAGCAAAGTACTGAATTAAGGTCTGTTAACCCCCTGCTAACAGCCTTACCTGGCTCAGCATGGCAAGGGACAGAGACACAAACCAGGCAAGGAAAAGGTATACAGTGCACCAAAGCTCTTATGAACAAATTCATTGAGTGTCCTCATTGCTTTATGGGAGGCAGACCTAGGCATTGTGCAACAGTGCATCCCCTAAGCAGTGCTTGTCCTTAGTGAATGATCCTCGGATCTTTGCAAAGAGTTGTGTGTTTTTGTGTTGCTGTTTTTTCCCCTGGCAATACTAAGCTTTATTTTTTTTTTTTTTTTTAATGAGAAGAGCTTGAAGTTCAAGGCAGATCACAAAGCCTGAAAGAAAGGAAAGAATAATCCCCCAGAGATGTTGCTCCAAGATGAATTATTTTGCTAGAAACACTCTGGAATTCGAAAGTGCCTCTTTTGATGGGCACACTTAAGGGTTTGATTCTGTTTTGAAAATACATGGGGAAAAATAGTGCCTTAAGAGAGATTTTTTATATCTGAGAAAAATGACTGAAGCATTTCGTAGCCACTCCAAGAAAGCTTTAGTTTAAAATATTGGTGAGAAGCTTCCTACTTCCTTTGGAGGAATTAAATACCTTGTCACATATGAGCCCTCTGTGGGGCAGTTGGGTGTTTTCAGATGACCTCAAGGTCCCTTCTAAACCATCTTCTTTGACCCTTTGACATTAATCTCTGTTCTAATGGCCTGATCATCAATTATCTCTGAATAAAGGAAAATGTCATTGCGTAATACTTCCCTGGCTGCATTTGTATAGGCTGTTTCACAGCCCTCATTCCTGTACTGCAATTCAGGAAGAAGATCTGGTTCTCACTTAGGCTGATTTTGGTTTCCAATGGGGAGCTGCTCCTCATTATTTTGGGCTTGGACATATTTCTGTACTGCCCTGGAGCACAGAGAGAATAAATTGCCCATTGTGTTCACCTGCCTATACCCCCCCAACATGTGGAATGAATGTGGATGTGTGCAGGTGCCTTGCTTTGGCCAGTGATGGTGGAATGCACCCACTTGTATCCCTGTCCCATGGGTCTTGAGGGGTTGAGGTAATCTGGGCCACAATAGCCACAAGGCTGATGTCTCCTCCCAAGATTGATCTGATAAAGCTAACAAGGGATTTAAAGTCATGGAAACACTAAGGTTGGAAAAGATGACTAAGATCACTGAGTCCAACCATTAAACCATCTCCATCGTGCCCACTAAATCGTGTCCCACAGTGCCATATCTCCTCTCTTCTTGAAAATCTTCAGGTACTACTGCAGCAAACCAACAGTAACTGAAGTGCTGTTCTGGTTGCACGCACATGAATGCAAGTAATTGCAACTAATTGCTTGCTTCTCTCTCGGTCATCCAACTCAACATCTCTCTCTTCTCAAGCAAATGGAGTCCCCAGTTCTGCTTTTCTTCATGGGAAGTGTTCACAACAGTGGCAGAAATCCTCCCTGCTCCCATGGGGTAACTTTTATTTCCTCTCCTTTCTGCAAGCTGTGGCTTTTATATTCATATGGTCACAGACTTGTTAGCTGCTTCTATGATCTTTAAAATAGATATATGTATTTTCCCTGTCATTTCTTGATTGTTTGCTTCCCTCTCCCCCTGCTGTAACTGAAAAAAACCTGGACATAAGATCTTCAGCATAAAGGTGACAAAGCTGGCCTAGAAACCACTTAGAAACTACCATAGGTAGCAGGGGAGTTTCTCCATTTCTCAAGCAGTTATTCTTATTCAGACCTTGTTTATGAAAATGTTGGTCCGGAGTTCACAATAACATCACCCTAATCGACCTAGAGTGTGTATTAGATAAATAATAAATGGGAATAAAGTATCAATGAGTGGTGTCTATAGCAGACATCTGTTTCTTTACTGGCCTGCAGCCATGCCTCTCAGGGCTGGGATCTCATAAGCCAAGTGAGGTCAGGTGAGTTCAGCTCTGGATGAATACAAGTGTGTGGATGGCCATGCTGATCTGGGCTGTGGGCTAAGCACCTGGGCTTGGTCTTCACCTGTACCTGACTTAAAAAGCAGAGGGAATGACAGGCAGGTCTTTGGCCTCCCAGGGAGAATCTTCTTGAAATCCTAAACCCACCGACAAAAATCAGAACTTACTGCATGTGGATTAGCAACAGCTTCTGTTTGCTGGAAGTTATGAGATACTCCAATGTTTTTATGAAGTGCTGAATAGCAGAAAGGTGCCAGAGTTGCTTCTTGGCAGGCCAACAGCACAAACACCCCAACAAATGTTGATGGTGCTATTCCCAGGAAGGAAACAAAGGTACAGCAGTTTTTGGAAGGGTTTTATTAAGAGCAAGACGGAGGTTTATTTTCATAGTGATAAAGCGGTTTCAGATGGAGCTACCTGATGGCACAGGGACTTGTTTTTGGTGGAGACAGGAGAGCAGCCTGTAAAATGAACAGATGTGGGCTCTGAGTCTGCCTGATGTTCAGGAGGAGACATTGGTTTGGAAAGAGATGAATAGATGCAAAGGCCTTTCTTGAGTTCAAGAATGCAATTCTTCAGTTATAGTTCCTTCTACTTTAATGTAGTCTCAGTTGTGCCTTCTGTGTCCTTAAAATGGTGGAACTGTCCATTGCAGGAGGCTGCAGCCATCAGTCCAAAGTCCTTGTTCTCTGCATGTTGTGAGCAGAGCTGAAGACAACTTTTCACAAGCAGCGTCTGGATTGCAGCTGGGGAAAACAAATCTGATGTCCCGAACTAAACATCCTCCTTGGGTTTTTTTTTCCCTCCTGCAGCTGCTTGGCATGGGGCTTTTCCTGGGCTGAGCAGGGCTCTCATTGCTGTTCATCTGTGCTTCAAAGTACTTTTCCTTTTGACATCTGTTCTCTACCATTCTCTGTCATCCTCGGTGCCACCAGCTTCTCAAAATGAAGATTTCTTTCCCACTGCAGAAGGTTATGCAGGTTTTCCTTCTGTTTATCTCTCCCTCCCAGCCCTTTGACCTGCTGGTACAGCAGCTTGTCTGAGGCTATGTGTTTCCAGCCTAATGCTTATTTTTGGGACAATGGATAAAACAATTGGCATCATTATGGTCATCCTTGGAAGAGCCCTTTGGTTTTGTGAAGAAAGATGCTTGTTATGTCCAGCTAAATTCAGTCTCTTGGCTTGTCCCAGCAGATAGGAGGATGTGGGAGATTGAAACAAGGTCCTTCCAGCTTTTGGGTTTTTAGTGTTGCTTTCAGTGGATTAGCTGCAGCCTTGTTCCTGACGCATCACTTGAGCTGAGTAATATCTTAAGTGATTCTGAGTCAAGCTTTGCTGTCATAAATGAGGGCATGATGGCAGGGAGGGGTTCTGTTTTCCTTTGAATTAGCTTCTACTTCCGAAGCCTCAATTACACTTGGGTCATGATTTCTAGAGTCCTTTCTTTCTTGAGAGCATTAATGCTGGAAATGGAGTTAAATTAGAGAGTTGACGGTTGCATACATAATTGTGTGAGCTCTGTGCTCGGGATGTGGAAGAAATGCCAAATGTGATGGATTTCATGATAAAAACTGCAGAAAATGGCAGTTCTGTGTGTTGACAGCTCCTGGAGTTGAGCAGAAGTTGTGTTGATGCTATCATCTACTTAATTAGATGCTTTAAGCCCAACAGACTTCAATCTGGAGAAGTTATTGGCTGTGTGTAGTTTTAAGAGAGGGTTCATAAGTAGTATTTGGCCTCTGAAAAAGGCCAATTAGTCTAAATGACACTTTAGCCAAAATGAGGGAATATGAGCAATTGCCTAGGCGACGCATTGCTAATGGGGGCTTTCAGCTCGTGTCTGTCTGCTTTAAAGCTGTCAGAAATCCTGTGTCGAGACAAGCAGTTCCTTGTTTCTGCCTCCTTGGTGCACTGAAGGCAAACATCTGCTGCTCTTTGGTGTGCTCAGAGAGGTTCAAGTGTGGAGATGGAGAACTGATGTTTCAGAGCAAGCTCCAAGCGGCTGATGGAGAAGTTCCCTCAAACATTAGGTCTATCCAGTACTGCCATGGTGAAAGACCTTCTCTGTGGTTCTCCACCTCTATCCAGCTCCCATGAGTCCAGGAGTCAGCACCATGAGTCCCTATTGGGCTTGGAGTCATCCTGCACCAAAGTGTCTGGGCTCTTCAAGTGCCTAACCCTACTGATTTCTCAATGGAAGAGGTCAACATGGGGCACCTTCATGCATGTGAAGACCAGGATTAGGCACCTTTATGGGAAAGGGACTGGAGGAGTTTGAGATAAATGAATGCTCCTAGCTGCTGAGGTGGGCATCTCTGGAAACTATTGATCTTGGAGGTGCACGTGTGAGGAAAGTGCTGCACTGCAGAAGTGGAAGGATCGCAATAAAAGAAACCTCAGGGCTGATTTCCCCTTCTTGTGGCTGAGAAAGCTCCACTGAGATCATAACTCAAGGGGCCACACCGCTGACGTGGGTGAAATACAGGGATGCCCTCCAGGAGGGAAGGGAGGATATGGTTCAGATGAGCCCTTTGCCTTCCTGTGCCATTGTGCTTAGCTGCAGCACCTTCCATTTCTTGCATTCAGGCCTAGTCTTCCTTTAAATTCATCTTAATTATTAATGCAACACATCTGTTAGAAATCATGCAGGCTCAGAGTAAGGGATTAGGGTAAAATTTTGGATGTGTTTAAAGTGCCTACTGTGTTTACCGTTTCTAATACTAAGGATTTTAAACGAACAGAAAAGCTGTTTCAGGGCCTGGAGTCATCAACTCTTTATTGAATTTAAGGTACAGCAGGGCTCATTAAGATTTAGGAGATTGTGCTGCATGGTGGAGTGCTCTTCTCATACCTGTAGGGACACAAATCCCCTCAGGGTTGAGGTGTACATGGGGCTGGGATCCCCAGAATGAGCCCCAAGCCCCAGCTCTGACCATGGCCAACAGTTGACCATGTCCACTAGCTGACCACGTCCAATCCCAGAAATGAGATTGGGTTTTCAGGCTGTTGCAGAGCTTTCAGGGTTCTTGACTTTTATTTGTGGAAAAAAGTTATTAAGGTGGACGATGCAACCCAATTAAAATCGCATCTCTGAAATACTAAGGATTGAGCCAGAAATAATGTTATGGGGCCAGGGAGTCTTAAATCCATGCATAGCTCCATTGGTAGTCAGAGGAAAACTAGTGATGCTTCCAAAAGTGGCTGAAGTTTGCTGTCTGCAGAGATGGACCCAAATATTATAGGTTACATGTCCAGGCCAAAATGAATTATCTTGAAAAGAAATTTCATTTGGGTGCGAGCACAGCACTGTTCAGCTTGCATTCACATGATGTCTGAAATCATTTGTCAGCAATCTCCTGTAATTAGATCTTGATTTAAGCTAATCATTATATGCCTTGTTAACTCAAAGCATGTATTCAAAATCCCCATTGAACGAAACAGAACGCAAGCACGGCTGGAGGAAGTACAAAATACTTCAGTGGCTTTGCGATAGTACTGAACTGAAATATTCAGCTTTCTTTTTTTTTGTTTATTTTTGGTTGTTTTTTTTTGTTTGTTTTGGTTTTTTTGCTTTTTTTTTTTTTTCTGTTTTGAGCATCGACTGCTCTTTCCACTGTCAAAAACAACCATTAATCAAGTATCATGAGCTTTCCCCAAGTATTTTGTCAAGATGGGAAATTACTGAAAATTCCACTCTGGAAATGTGAAAGCGAAACGCCCCAGAATGGTTTAAAGCCACTGCTGAGTGGTGATACAGTGGTTTGGCTCCAATTTTCTATCCTGGTGACAAAAGGATTTAAAAGAAGGAAAAAAAAAGGCAGAAATTCCAGAGTGCAGTCAATTTTGCAAAAGTCACTTAGATTCCACCAGGGCTGAATTTGCAGCCTCGCTAATGTAATTAACATCTATTAAGCGAGTGTGTGCCCTGAGCAGCTTAATAGGAAAATCTAATAATGTTTCCTACTGGAATGTTCCCCGTTAAATTGTCGAAGTGCTTTCGTGTATGTTTTCTGTAGCCAGCCTTGTTTAATGGAAATGCTACACAAATTAGCATTAGGTGAGGCGGGATCCTTAATTTAATTTGATTTTACAGCCAGGGCGCCCAGAGATTGCTCCTTGGGTCCTGGCAGCAGAGCAGGATTTGCTGGGATCGCCCCTATAATGGCTGTGTGCAGCTCTCGCCTGCCGAGCGCGGGGAGCCCGGTTATTAGCTGAGCTGTAAATAGCATTAATGACGTCCTCGTGGAGCAATAGCCTGGCAGGATGGGCTCCATAAAAATAGGAATCCTGGGGCTGAGCGGGGTTTTGTTTTATTTTTTTAAGGCCGAGTAATAAAAGGAGAAAATGGAAAGCTTGTGCCTTTGTTTTTGTTCGGCCTGATGGGCGATGGGAGCGGAGGTGCAGATGTGTGGATAAAGCCCTGCTTGTTCTACGGGTGTTGCTGCTGTGCTGCCTGCCCCTGCTTCTGTTTGCTGAAGCCATTGTTGGGTTCTGCTGGGGTTTTAGCTGTGGTGTTAAGAGGGAGCAGGGTCAATGCCACCTCCTCTGCCCTTGTCTCTACCCTGAGGGTGGAGGATACACCCCCAACCATGGGTGCACCTATTCATCCAATGCCTGTGCTGTCTCTGCAGGGAGCAGAGCTGCGGGGAGTGATGCTCCCATCTACCCCAAAGTGAAATCCCAAAGGACAGGAGCTGCTTCTCCTTGCTATAGCTATGCATTCTCCTTGGTCGGGGAATTGGCTGGTCTGTAGGGAAGGATGCTGGGGCTGGTACACACGCTAATTTAGCTTTTTCCCTACAAAATCAGAGCAGTAAATGCTGATGCTGTAGGAGGGAGATGCAGGGATCAGCTCAGGCTGGGGTACTGCAGCAATGTGAGTTCAGCATCAGCAGAATGTTAACTGGAAAGGCAAGGTTTCATCCTCTTGTTGTTGTTTCTTTCCCATAGGGAGGAAAGGACCTGTGGGGAGAAGGCAATTTGTTTAGGAAATCAAGGAGGTGGTGCAGCATTCTGCAGTACATGTGCAAAGGGAAAGCTCTGCCTCTCTCCTCTGGCTGCTGCTTCCCCAGGAGGAAACTACCAGGCCAGGGGTTCTTAAATTTTTCATCAAGTGGGCAAAGCTGCTTCCTTCCCTAGCAAAGAGAATTTCTTCAGTGCAGGCTGATTAATTCTGGCCCATGCACCACCTCGTCCTCTGGGTCTCACTGCTCTGCAGTCCCATTTGCAGTGTTGGCCACTTTGTACACGTACCTGAAGTCCAGGTCCCCTCCAGGAGCTGCTCCTGGGGTACATCAGCCTGCTTGCACCCCAGGAATGGTGAATTGCTTTGTGGAACATCTCTACTTCCCTTAGAGCACTGAAGTGTCCTGCCAGGATCCAAGCCCTCAGCCCAAGGCAGCCAGGCTTGATGTGGATTTAATTGAGACTTCTAAAAATGTTCATATGTGGGGGAAATTCTGACACACATGAAACTTTCTCCCCAGCTCTTGATAGCATTTGACTGAAGCTAAAGTTAAATGGATGGTGTTGGTACATGAAAGCAGGGAAATGACATGAAAAATTATTTGGGCATTTTTTTGATGGAAAATTGCCTTTTAAAACAAAACCACTCTGCCTGCTTGTAGAGCAATGAACTTTAAATCTCATAATTCTCTGTGACTACTACTAAGTGTGACTACTTTGGCCCAAAATCATCAAACAAGGAAATAAGCAGATTTCTCTACAGTTGCCTGAAATGAAATTGTAGCGAGGTGGGTGTTGGCCTCTGCTCCCAGTTAGCAGTGATAAGACAAGAGGTGATGACCCCAAGTTGCACCAGGGGAGATTCAGGTTGGATGTTAGGAAATGGTTCTTAAAAAGGGATAGATGCATGGGCCCAGGATGTCCAGAGGGGTGGTGGAGTCACCTGGAGGTGTTCAAGAACTGTGCACATGTGGCAATGAGGGACGTGGTGGGATTGGGCTGGGTTGGTCTAGATAATCCTAAAAGTCTTTTCCAACCTTAATGATTCTGTGATTCTTTTATTGCAAAGGAAATAAAATCAGTTGCCAGTTCCTGATACTGGGGCATCTCTAAGATCTATGCTTGTTGGGTTTTTTCTTTTTTCCTACGGATATTAATCCAGTTCTCGGAAGTTGTTCTGGCTCATTTCCATTCTAAATTAGAAGAACTGAGGCACAACGGGATTGTACCTTGCACCTGATCATAAAAGGAATAAATAACCCAAACTTTTCCTCCTTTCAGCCCAGGGCAGTGCAAGCTCTGGTCTGCTCCTCTTCCCTTTAGCCAAGCTCCCAGCAGTGGGGCTGTGTGCCCTCCCAGACAGTTAACTCAGTGATTTATCTGCTCGCTGGAAGGCCTTGGCACACAGATTGATCTGACAGTAATGGTGCTTGATAAAATCCTTGCATTTGCCTGATTTGGTAATTGCTGTTAGCAGTTTAATACCTGCACGGAGCATGTTTCCATACCGTCAGCACAAACCACATGGCAACAATCAATGTAATGCTGGGTCCTCAGCAGCAGGGGCAAGAGAAGCAGCTACATTTCTCTTGAAGGATTTCATTCTTACTTGTTACCTCCAGGTGCAAACAGGCTGGGATTCCCCTGATCATGATACCCCTTGGTCTAGGAGCAGCATAAATGGAGACTCTGAAGGCCAGTGACCTCTCAAATGGATGGTATTGCTATCTTGGGTCCTTCCTCTTGGTTGAACATGGACACCCAACTAAATTTTAAGGCTGCTATTATCTTCTACAGCATTGTGTAGAGAGAAGGTGTTTGTTGAGTGCTGGGGGTGGAGCAGGGCTGGTGGCTAAAAGCGGAGTTTTGTGGCAGTGTGTGTACGTCACTGTTGGTGTCATCTGGGCATTCCTGTCCTTGTCATGTCCCCTGCAGACATGACATGGCTGCAAAAACCCCGGCCCCATAGGGACCTCTGAGTCACTTCCAAAAATAGGGAGTTAGGAAAGTTGCTGCTCAAGAGGAAAATTACTAAAAGCTGTTGGCTGGGTTGGTGCATCCCAAGCAGGACACGTGGTGTGGCTGTGGTTGGGGCTCTGTGAGGAGATGTTGCTTTTTGTTCTGGTGCAGGTTGCTGCTGGATGTCCTAACGCAGGGTCTGGAAGCTGTTGTGATTGGAGTCCTCCTGTGATCTGGGGCAAGATGTGGAGGAGTGAGATGGAAAGTGACAAAGAGGAATGTTCTGCTGGCTTTTACATGAAGCAAAGCACCAGCCTGTGTGCACTGTTTGAATTTGTCAGATGCCTTTGTCACAAAGACCTTTTTCTGTAGGGACAGCATCTGGGTGATGCTGATACAAGCAGGAGGCTGGGATTTGTGAGGGGCTATCTGATTTGAATCAAATAAAGAACTGCTGTGAAACCCTGCCCAGAACATAAATGAAGCCTGCAGCACGCTAACAAGATGAGAAAGTCTGTCCAATTCATTTAATCTGTTTCAGGCTCCTCTTTGCTTCCAGGTGTTCATCTGGCTCACAAGCCAAAACATCCTGGGAGAGGCTCTTGCAGCCATGTTTGCAGCCCATCAGATAAGGCTTATGCCCCGGAGCAGGCGTGCTGCTTCAAGGCTCCTCCTCTGGCAGGGCCAAGGACATCAGGCTGGGGCTTCAAGGCCAGATCCCAAGTGTAAATGTAAAAATACAGGTTGTGTCAACCAGATGCCTCACCAATTGGCATGCATTTGACCTTCCTCAAGACACGTGCTTAGTTTTGCAAATAGGCAATGCGTTTTCCTGTCTGAAGTCATATCAAAAACCCAAAGAAATGTTCAACCCAAGGAACAACCTCTGCCAGGAAGCCTGATGGGACAGCCAAGGATGGGGGAAGCTGTTTTCACAGTGTCCAGGTGACTCTTGGGTGGCTGCTGGACATCCCAAGGGCTGCGTTGTCCTCGTCACAGCTGTGTCAACCACAGGGGCTTCTCACTACCACAGGAGCCTGGCTTTTCTCCTTCAATTGGCAGTGCTTCTGACTAACTTTCCAATGTTTCTCTAAATTGTGTATGTATTCTCCTATTGGCACTATGAGTTCTTGCAATTTTTTTCCCAAAGAGCTGAATCTAGTCACTTTTTTTTCCTCCAGGCTTCAGGGGAAACGGAAAAGGTACTTAACTTATGTTTTATTCATTGCAGTCACTATCTCTTGTTAATTTGCTTACATTATTTACAGAATTTTAAAGTATTTTGTATGTCAGGCAGCATCCCAGGCCCTATAAAATGCTAATTTTCCAACTGTATCAGAGGTAAACATCTTTCCTGGGCCTCTAGGTAGACAAAGGGTCATCCCCATTCTTAATTTATTTTTCATGATTCTATATATAAATGCAATAAAGCCTGCTTGAATGGCAGATCTCAAGCAACCCACTTCTCTATGTGGTTAAATTTTACGGCAGTCCATTGTGATTGTGTTACTGCTGCAATAAAATTCATTCTTGATCTAGTGCCCTTAATTACTAAGGATGACCGAACCTTGCTTAAGTACAGGAATAACTATCTTGGATCTTTGCCCTACGTGGAAATGGAACATAAGGTTCAAAAAGTTCACTTAACTTTCTGAAAAGAAACTGTTTTATTTTCACAGTTGCTTCTTTGCACTTCCTGATTTCGGTGAGAGAGGAAGTGGGGGGGAAACCCAAACCCCAGAAGACTCTTAACGTTTTAGGTTTTAATCTTGTGTCTCTGAGCTCTTGACAAATTGCTCCTATTCCTCTCCTTGAGTTTGAAGTTTTCATTGTGTGGAGACAGTTGACACCTATAAAAATGGGTAATACACGCAGATTTAGGAATGTATTGGGTCTAAATCATAGTGACATGCCTGAACCATGTGTTTCCCATTGGCCAGTTGTCTCTTAAGCTTTAAGACCACTCAATGGGAAACACTTGATGTTACCTTCCAGTGGTGTTTCTACTGGCAGGGTGTAGCCACGTGTACATAGTCACCATAGCATATCCCGTGAGCCCCATTCTTTCCTGGTCACTGCTATTGCCTCTGGTGCTTGCTGAGCTTCTCCCATATGTCTCTTACATCTCCCAGGAGATGTCCCAGCCACCAGGACACGGATGGACTCATCATAAAGGGAGAAGGGCCTGCCTGGAGCTTACAACACAGAGTTTTGTCTCCTCCTGCACTCTGCCTGAGACAGAGTGCCTCCACCAGCACATTTCTGTTGGTGGATCCCATGCTCCATTTCATTCTGACTGATACCATCACTGTGCTCTATCTCTGTTACAACCTCGGTCAAAAACTTTTGTATAAAGCTGGATGCTAGATTTGTCCCAAGGGAATTGTTTCTCAAAGTTTCTCTCCTCGGTGTCAAGGCAGTCACTCCACCATTCTCTGTGGGTGTCAAGAAGAAATCAGATTGCAATAAATGGAATGACTTAAATTAACACTTAATTTGCAGGTGGCATTATTCTGGATTCTACAACAGAGGGATGTCCGGCTGTAGTGCCTTTGAACAAAAATGTTGGCATCCTTGAAGACCTCCTTTGAATCTGAGAAATAAGGCAGGGATATCAAGTTGCAAACACATAGCCCTGGCAAATATTTTTCAGTGCTTGGAGTTTCACGACAGTGAATGCATTATGGACATTCAGACAGCTTGGAGTTGCATTCCAATATCATGGTATGTAATGTATCCTCAGTTAAATGCAGAGGGTGTTAATTGGGAGATGGTCCTGCACAGCACAGAGCAATACACCCTGCAGTGGGCAGCCTTGTTGCCACCATGGGACCTTGTTGCAACAAACCCATGGATGTCCCACAGCACCAGGTCTTCCCTTCACCTTATGTAATGCCACAATTGGCCATGCATTCCCCTCAGGTTGGTCTGAAAGTGCCTTGTCAAAAGTTCTCCCTTTTTCAAAACTTCAGTTTGTCTTTTTTTCCACTATGAGGTGAGAAAATATTCCTCGTGGGTTTAGCAAATACTCTGTGGCATTTGCCACATGTTTTATGCCCATGTAAGCTAATATATTCCAAGCCAGATCCTCCATCTGATCATTTCCATTGCACTCACTGAAATGTGTTATATCTACTTCCAGGATGCAATTTGCTTGAGTGAAATTGTCATTTTTATTCCTAACTGGCTGGCGACCACTGGGTTAAAGACAGCTCTTCAGAAAGTGACCTTGGAGATCACGCAGCATTACCGATGTTTGAATTGCAGAGAAATGTTAGGACTGCATAACAAGGTGTTGGTTGCTGGGCTGAACAGGCAAGCTGGGATGGAGCTGACGTTGGGAACTACTGCCTCCCTGCCTGGGCTGTTCAAAATGCTTTCCTCGATTCTCTCTTCCTCTGCTATCTTTCCTCTGCAAGCTTCCTGGAGATAAGTCTCAGCTCTTGGGCAAATATTGTTCAGAATAAATAATAGAGATAGAGGGAAAATGTTTGTTTTATGCTTCTGTGGGGTGCCAAAAGACTTCAGGTAGGCGGCAGCCTGGGCCATTGTTCCTTGGTGTTTTTGTATTGATTGCCTTTGAAACGAAGTGATGTGGTAATGAGAGGTGTTTCCTTCTCTCGCTGGAGGGTTTTCTGAGCCCCGAGGGCTTTTAACCTCCTTCTCCAAAATACTGGCTGGTGGGAAAATTGGAAGTAAGAACGTTCTGTCTGCTCAGGAGGTTTCTCCCCCAGACAGACAGTGCAGCATCTGTGTCATGCAGTGCAAGCCAGCCTGGGTTGTCTGAAAACACCAGCAATTAAATATCCGGGGAACTCTGGTCACAAAATACCATGGAAATGATGTTGCTTACAATTTTTTATTTTTTTTTTCCCTTTAAAAATGGCTACTATTTGAAAGGTTTTTAACAAATATTCTCTTTTGGGAGGGTCTTCTTGGCAAGTTACGCTCATTCCTGCCTTCTTGCTCATAGAATCCTAGAATGGGTTGGGGTGGGACCTCAAGGTCCTGAATGGCTTGGGAAGGGACCTCAAGGATCAACAGGTTCCAACGCCCCTGCTGCAGACAGGGTTGCTAACCTCCAGATCAAGTACTAGATCAGGTTGCCTTGGGCCCCATCCAGCCTGGCTTTGAACACCTCCAGGGAAGTGTTGTTTTGTTGTTATGGTTGTTGCTATTTCAGCCTTCCATAAGCCCATATAAGCACTGCTGTGCTCTGCAAGCTGAGAGAGCTGCTGGCAGCAGAGCTGGGCACCACACCATGTTTTACAGGTGCCTTGCTTTGCTATTTTCAACCTTCTAGCAGGAAAAAGGCTAGTGAAAGAAAATCAGTAATGACCAACCCCTCCTGGCCTCTGCTTAATGCTTTGTTGCAAGTGGCAGATTTCATCCACATCTCAATAAAACGCATCTGATCCATGGACTCTGTGTCCTGGTGCTCAGCTCCTAAAGTGCCCTCCAGCACTGCTGCTGTGTACTGTGCTCTGATGCATCAGTCCCACAGTATTCTGCTTCTCCATACGTGCCCTGCCTGCATGCAGGCTGTTTGTGGGGTTATCCAGGTGCACTGTGTTGGAGGAACAAGCTCCCAGAGCTCTCCCTCCTGTAGTTTACAGCTTTCACTCTTCTGGCAGGGAACAAAAGGATCTGACCTTCCTAAGGGCGATCTGGGAAGTTACTAAATAACCAAGTCCTTCCCTCCCCAAAAGGCTGTAAATTGTGCTGAAATAGTGGTTTCACAATATGCCAGATGAGAAGCTGCTGCCGACCACCGAGTGATTTTTAATTGGCGAAGAACCAGAGGAAGTGCTTTACCCTGAAAAACTCCAAGGGTGAATGAGCATTTACCTGCTGCCTGCTTGCTGTCCAAGGGTCCAGAATGGGATACTGCTTCTCTTAGAGATGCAGAAATAGAAGCAGAGCTGCAGGACAGTGAGAACCACAATAATCTTCTCTTTTTCCGATGTAGGACTTTGATTAAACACTATAAGAAGCCCTACTTTATTCAGATAGGGTCCTTCCAGAAAGGCTCTCACTCACTGTTTCTTCCCCTCTGTTATTTTTTCCATACTTTGACATCATTATGTGTAGGACACTTCTGAGCTGTGAAATAAATGGTTCCAAGCTGTGGTGTACTGCTGGGAAACAAAAATGAGGAAAAAAGGTATTTTCCATGGCTCCATCTGAATGCATCCAGCACAGTGCTCGGTAGCTCTGGCTTTATAGGGTGGATTGCTGAAGTCCCACTCTGAGGTCTCCAAGCTGTGGGAAGGAGCTCTATCAGACCTGTGATTTCTCTCTTCCCAGCCAGTAAGGTATCAGTGCTGCTTTTTGCACCATAGGGGAGTGACCCTAATTAGGCTTATTAAAGTTAGTTCTCTATTAATTGTGTGGCCGTGATCCTACAAACACCTCTGCGTGTGTAGGAGTGTTATTTGTGTTAAGAGTTCCCTGCTGCAGTCAATGTGCCTGAATCAATGAAAGCAGTGTGTGTGTTGAGCCCGTGAGAACAAGGTCTGTGCTGGGACAATTGCAGTGATCTGGTGTAAGAGAAGACTTCGTGAGCACTGATGCTTTGTCATCTAGAGATGGAAGTAAGAACCAAACATTTTCTCAAGTGAAAGCACAGTCTAAAGATTTTTATTTTTTGTTCGTTTTCCTTTCAAGGAAAAGATGAGTTTTACTCAGTTTTACACCTTGTTATTGTTACTGAACACCACTGGTACCCTCAGAGATCAAGTGTCCTCTGGACACAGACAGTGTCTTGTCTCACAGCCTCCTCTCAGTGAGAGCATTTTTCTCCATGTGATCTCTGAGCCTTCTGCTTGCCAGATCCATGGCAGCAGGCTGTGATCTCCAAGGAAAGCACTGGGTGCATTCCTTTGTTCTCTGACTAATAGGAGCCCTCAGGAAGAAGATGTGCACCGTGGACACAAGTGTGCTGCAGGTTCACTGCAGCATGTCCCACTGAGGATTTCCCAAGCTTCACTGCTGCTGTGACTCATGTATTTTCTCCGCTGGTTTAGGGTTCATTAATTCCAGAATTAAACTTATTGCTTTTTTAGATGGGAGTTGTGTCAGAGCATCCCCATGAGTTCCTTAGCAATTCTTGGTTTGGGTGATTGTGATCTGTTCAAAAGCCTGGTTTTGGATGTGTTGGAGCTGATGGAAAGCATTCAATTGACTTTTCCTAAAACGTTTACTTTGGGCCATTCGTGGTGAAGTAGGTACCATATGAAGACATTCCTTAAGGAACCTTCTCCTTCCCACTGACTTCACAGGAGCTAAAGAAGTGGGCAGCCAGGCTGGGAAGCAAAGAGCAGAGCCCCACGGATCAGGGAATGTCCCACCAGCGAGCTGGAGCTGACCAGCGGCCGCTGTCACAAGAGCAACGCCACCATTTGCAGCAGAGATCCCTAATGAGTCGGGAGCACTGGAATTTTTCCAACGTGTAGCCCCTGTTGGCTGCCCTCCCATTTGGTCATGCTAAATGATGAGGTAAATAGGCCTTTCATGAAATCTAACACCCGCCCTACCTAATCCCCCTTGCCTTCAAACTGTGGGGCTAATCAGTTGTTTTGACATAACTGGGATCCAAATTCTATAAGGAACATGGCCAAGAAAAGTTCAAATCCAAGACCAAAATTAATGAGAGCTTCAAAGAAATTTACCACCAAATGTTACTAATTTAGTACACCTTGTGTTTGAAACCAGTGACCTAATTGGAAACTATATTCTTTAAAAGCCATTATGTCCCGGCTCCTTAGTATTCGGGAGGTGGCTTCTGAGATCAGAGTAGGTTTATGTCACTTGGTAGGACAGGGTAGAGGCTTTCCACTCCCACATCCCTGAAACACGGATGAAATATCCTGCTGTTGACTGCATTAGGTGATTGTGCTCTTAATGCACAATAAATAACAGATTCTGAATCAGACAAACAATTTCCTTCTGCTCTCTAAGAAGTGAGTATAATATTACAAATCCTTCAAAGCCGGTTGAAGCAATGAAAGGTCTGATTAACTTTGCTGTCACGTTGCCAAAAAAACAGCACATTAAAAGAAAATGTATTTAGCATGAAAATGTACATTGTTGTATGGGGCTGCCAATGGTGCATCTGTCTTCCCGGAATTTCACCAAGGTCTGCAACAAGTGTGTGTGCAGGAGTTGATCCTGTGCTTGGCTGTGGTTTTGTTCAACATGGGAAGAAATTCAGGGTTTTAGATCTGGAAGTTCTCCAGGTAACCCAGAACCCATTGCCTCTATTCACAGGTGTCTGTCTGTGTGAAATCAGGGCTTCCCACTGAGAGGAGAAAGGTAAAATGTGATATTTGGTGCATCTGCCTGTTCCTTTGTTTATCTCCTCCATCCTTCATTTATCTCCCTCATTTCTAGGAAGCAGTGACAAAATATAGATCTGTCAGATTGTAAATTATTTTTAAATGAAATGAGTTCATTTAAGATAATGAAGATTTCTTTCTTGACGTTGAGGAAATGGGTGTCTATGAAAGGCCATGACAAAAAAAAATAAAAATAATAACATCTCTGGAAGGACCTGTAGGGAAAGTTCAGTTCCACATGCTTGGATAACCATGAAGTTGGTTATTTGGAGTGTACTGGAGTCTGTTTCAGATGCTGAATTGTATCTGGGACATCACAAACACAGCTATCTCCCAGAGTTCCAGCTCTGGTGCTGCTGTGGAAAACAGACCATGGAAGAAGAAATGCAGCTCCTTAAAAGGGGCCCAGTGAACAGACCTGCCTTCCTCTGAGGATTTTCCAGTAATTTGGAAGCAGTTGTTAGTTTCTAATGGAGGTTAGATGGTGTCTCAGGTGGATAACTAGTGTTCTGCTTCCCTAAGTCAAAGCAGAGTTCTCCCTTTCTGGCTGACGTAAATGCGGAGAGCAGTTATCAGTTCAAAAATAAATAAAGGAATGGCAGAAAGAAAAGAGGACTTGACAGGACTGGAGCAATTTGGTTACATTCAACCTGTAAGAAAGATTCCTTGTTTTCACATCAGAGAAATTTTGCCAATAACTGCTTGGCTAACATCAAGGAAGGTTTTTCTTGGGTCATATTCAGAAAAGTTAGAGGAAAAAAAAGTAAAATGAAAAAAGAAAACCCAAATCCAATGGGCTCCTTTGTTGAGGAAGGAGCTGACTCCTGCCTGGCGCTGGGTGACCTCATGTAGGTTGGGTATTCAGCCCAGTGGCAGTCCCTGGGGTGTGAGCACAGTGAGCTGAGCTGCACCATTCCCTACTGAATGCATGACAGTGCGTCCCAGTGGAACCCAACTCATCTGTTGGGAAGTCCTTCCCTGCTGCAGTGCAGGGAGCATCCCTATTCCAGTGAGCTTAAATCACACAGTAACTCTGCTGCACATGTTGAAGCAGGTCCTGGGGAGGGCTGGATATTTAAGTGATTTCCGCTTTGGGGCTTACAAGTCTAATGGGGTCTGTGCCACCTTAGGAGCTGGGCAGGGCTTGAAAAGCTTAAGTGCAGAAGAGACCATATTTCCCAGAAAAGGGAAATTTATATTTTATAAATCCCACAGTACACATTTTGCTCACATCCATTTTATGATTGTAATTACTTAGATTACTTTTATTTTAGAAGAAGAAAAACAATAATGAAAGGGTAACTAAATAAAATAGCTCAGAGAAAGAAGGAAAACACTGCAGTTTCTGTTCCAGTTTTTAACCCTTCAGCAAGATAAAGAGCTGGATCTCTCAAGGTGGAGGAACACACCCAAATGCCATGATTTCAATCTGCTCCTTTCATTGCAGCATTCATTCATTCCTGAGCTTAGGGAAAGGTGAAGCTCCTGTACCTTCCTTGTGCTTAAGCAAGTTGAGGCTCTCCAGGGTTCTGTAACAAAATGTGGTATATTGTGTATTATATATCATATATATTATATGTTGTGTGTGATGCCCTATGCATATATACAATGCTCAGTACATAAGTGTATATCTTGTACACAGCACAGCAGGTTTATGCTGCTACTGGACCTTCTGGCAGAATTGTGTTACTGATGCATAAAACCACTTTATCAGTGGTGGTCAAAGTGGAACAGCTTGTTAGTCTGCCCCATAATAAGTGTGTGTCCACATTTCTTTTATTCCATATGGATTTTTAATGTGATTATTTTTTTCCTGTATGTAAAGTGTGTTGAAGCAAGTATCCAAATGTTAAGACCCACTGGAGCTCTCTGATGGGCTCTTGAGTCTGAACGAGGGGTTTCTGCCTTCAGCCATTAATGTTATGTGCTTGAAGTCATCATTCTGAGTGTGGCAGGCCAAAGTCCTGCCCACATTTCAGCACAAAGTCCAACCCTAAGATTTGCTGAGGTGAGGATGTAGGACTGGGTGATCCTTGTAGGTTCCTTCCAATTTGGGATATTCTATGATTGTCCATTCTCAGCAATTATGGTGCATTTGTACAGGTTCAGCAGATGAGCTGAGAAAGGCATCTCCAGTGACTGCACCCTGCTCCAGTGTGACAAATGGAGATTATAATCTGGTAAATGCCTCTTAGCATGGCAGTTTGCTAAAATAAGACACATCTCAAAGCAGGGACTTGTTGTAGATGCTGCATCTTCATAGACACTGCTCGCTCCATTCCCAGTTCCATTGCAGGGTTGGAAGCTGCAATACATAAAACCCCAAAAAGAACCCAAAATTCATTCCTTCCAAGGATCTCCCATCTGTCAACCTGCACCTTTGTGATGCCCACACATCAGAGCATCAGCATGGACTGGATTGAGTTTGTTGAATTTTACTGATCCTTTCTGGATGTTTCACCCCAAAAAGGATGCCACATCCGTTCCTAGATCCCTCATGAACCCTAAGGAGCAAGTGCCATGCACCCTACGCCTGCCCCAGATTGCATGGCAAGCTCGTAGGAAGGCAAGCAGATGTACTGGGCTCTGTGCAAGGACAATCAGGAAGGGAATTAAAATTATGATATGTTGCCATGGTAATCAAGTCCCAGGATTTGGCTAGGAGGAGAAGCGAGGTTGTAGCAAGTTGCTTATGAATTCCTCAGTAGGCTTTTCAATACTCTGTTTCCTTTAAATGAAATTGGAGAAAGACTTGTAGTTCATAGCAGGGATAAAAATTTTATGAAGCTAAATCTAGGCAGTGTTTTAGTGTCAGTCAGCATTAACCCACAGCATGATCACATAAATAATTGAGTTCTCAAATACCCCAGTGCTCCAGGTTGGAGCCCTGGCAGCACTGAAAGCTCTATGGGCAACCCAGTACTTGGGAACCCATTCCCAGTCAATGTAAGCATCCTGAAAACGCCCCATCCCTGCCCTGCCCTGAAATATGGGAACAGAGAAATGAACACAAATAATAAAAAGTCATGGAAATGTAGCAGAGACCCAGCACCTGTGAGAAACCCCAGAGGAAAGGATTGTGAAGTGCTGTATGGTTGTGAGGATGGCAATTGGTTTTGAAAATGGAGATTTTCTTTGGGTTCTTTTTATTTAACACATCTCTTATCCCCCCTCCTACAACAAGATTAGAAAGAGTTCACTGAAAACTGATTAAACATGATGATAATTTTTTTGATGTTTTGAGCGAGAATAATACTAAGAAAGGAACTTGGTTCCAAGTTGTCCCCAGTTGTGACTTCAATCATTCTGTCTTTCTTCTGCTTTTCTCTTCCCATCCCTTCTATACTACCTTTTCTTCTCCCTTTTCAGAGGCAAATGGGGAAGACAAAGGGTCAGAACAGACTGTGGCCTGCGGGGCAGAAGAGAGCCAGGGGAGGAGAAAGAGAACAAATCAAAATACAGACAAGTGATGACTTTGAGGGCTTCCAAGGACCACTGTCAGGGAGAAAGAAAGATTTCTCATGGCAGTGAGATGTTCTACATTGAAAAAGAGGTGAGGATGAAAAATGAAGACTGGAGAGGAAGGAAGACCACGAGGACACCTCTTTTTTTCTGATGGGATGCTGTCTGGATGTGGATGGGAGACAGAAATAGGAAGATCCACAGCTTGGAGGCTGTTCAGGGCTGTGCATGAATAGCAGCCTTTGGAGGCACCGCTGAGCCTGGAGGTGGACCAGAGCTTCTAACAGGGCATGAGGTTTGGGGTGGAAATATTTCACTATGGAATAAATTTTTATTTCACTTGATACCTCCAGAACTATGGAGGTCGGCAGCACTGGGTTTGGTAGGAATAGTTACAATTTTTATTGCTTTTTGGTTTTTTTGGGAACCTAGCCTGGATTTTTCTACCCTAAAGAAGACACAAAATCTCCTGAACCTCCAACCTTGAAGCCTTCCCCCTGCCCTAGCCCAGCTCACAACGCTGCTGCTGTATGCCCATGAGGTAAGCGATGCTGCTTGGCAGCCAGCTGCACACACCCAGGCAAAATAAACACGTGGAATTACTGCTGGCTCCTTCTGCCTGGTGCTACAGTTGGGCTGGCTCCACCGTGGCACGTGAATAAAGCACAAGGTTGGCTGCTGCCGGGTCGGTGGGTTGATTTCAGGTCTTTATTTTTTTGCAGGCTATGAGAAAACAAGTTCTAAAGGAAAGAGTTTTTTCTCCCTTCTGCACTAAGCCA
The DNA here is from genome assembly GCA_013399175.1 of Odontophorus gujanensis. NCBI lineage: Eukaryota > Metazoa > Chordata > Aves > Galliformes > Odontophoridae > Odontophorus > Odontophorus gujanensis. The sequence goes on from VXAB01008593.1 coordinate 52,869, forward strand.
AGCCAGGCTCATGTGATTTCTCACTCAGCCCGGGCAGCAGTGGGCTGTGGAGTGCAGAGGGGCCAAGGCACTCGCTTAGAGCAGCTCTCCTCTTTGCAGCTAGGTTTGGAGCTGGTCAGGAATTGAACATCACTATGGGCTGACCCTGGTGGGAATGTATTGTGTCAGATATTGGCCTTCTGTGGATTTCCAAAGAGAAAACTGTGACTATTAAATATATATGCATGTACATATGGGGGATTGCTTAGTCTGGAGAAGAGGTGATCAGAGGAGACCTTACTGCTCTCTACAATTCCCCTACAGGAGATCGTGGCAAGGTGGGAATCGGGCCTCTTCTCCCAGGTAACAGCAATAGAACAAGAGGTGATAGATTTAAATTGTGCCAGGAGAGGATCAGACTGGATATTAGGAAACACTTCTTATCTGGAAAAGTGGTGATGCACTGGCACAGCTTCCCAAAGAGGTGGTAGGGTCACCATCCCTAGAGGTGTTCAAGAATCATGGAAATATGGCACTGTGAGAGATGGCCAGTGGGTATGGTGGGGGTGGGCTGGGGTTGGACTGGATGACCTTACAGGTCTTCTCCAACTTTAACGACTCTATGAATTTATGTAATAAAAAATAATTGGAATTACTCCCTTAAACCTGTCTATATTTTAAAATATTTCTTGATAACTGCTTAGAAACATTTTCCACTTTCAGAAGAAATGTGAACAGTCGTCAGAGTTAGTTGTGCTAATGCAAATTTGCAAGGAGCTAATCCCAAATAGAGATATCTTGGAGGAAGTTTCCATCTAAATGTTTGCACCTCAGTTGTTTGCTGATTCAAAGCCAGTGCTCGCAAATCTCTGATAGCACATTCAAGAATGACTGTTAATATCTCCAAGGTTGGGCCTGACTCGTGCCTCATGCTAGAGACCATGGTGCAGAATGTAAATAAAATAGTGAGAAATTAAACATGAACAGGAGCGCAGTGTTATTTAAGAACAGTTCTAAATCAGACAAAAGTTTCTGCAGAACTTTTAATGACCTTTGCTAACAAAGACTCACATTTAGGTGTGTTTTTCTAATTTTTTTTTTTTCCAGAAGAGTAAAACCAAACTACTAAAGCCCGAGAGGCTGCAACATGCCACTTCAGCCAAATCAACTGAAAAAATCTAGCTTAAAAACAAATGATTTTTTACTGAAATAACTGAAACTTCCGAAGGAAATATGAACTTCTGCTTCTTCAGAAACAGCAAGGGGAGGGAAGACTCCCTGCTTATTGAACTCTTACTTCTAGCAAAAACCCTCTGAAACAAATTCTCATTTCCCACTGGAATCATTGAGATCTCCTATCAACTGAGAAACATTGTGTTTTGGCATAAAAAATAATTGCTAAATGTTCTTAACCAGAAGCAGAAGGCCGGCTGGGTAAAGTGAAGTCCTTTGGGATGTGTGTTGCCTCCCACCTGAACCAGTTTTGGGTATCAGAAGGCATCTGACCAGGGATGGCCAGTCCATCGTGCCAGGCTTAATGAGGCAAATCATTGCAAAACAACATGTCTTTGTTCGGTGTCGAATCTTTATTACAGCATCCTCTGAGATATTTGCTTTAGTCATTGCCTGGATGGTCACATCAGGACTCTTTGCTCTTCTGAGAATTAGAGTGGAATTCAGCATTAATGAAGGTCTAATTTTATGGTGTTATTGTTAAAAGGAGGTAATACAAGCTGGGGAATACTGGCAGGGAAATAAACTTTTGAGGTCCATGCCAGTAGTTAGCTCTCTGAACTAGCTCTGGTAAATGAGTAGATCAAACAAACTTTGACTTGAAACTCAAACAAAGCCACCACCCATTTTGCAGCCTTTCCATTAAGTTTTCCCCCAATGCTTTTTAATTATGTCTGTTATTCCCATTCCTCTAACGAGAGAAACTGGCTTCAGGGGAAGGACCATGGTTCCTCCCAGTGCCATCTTTGCCAGTCAGGCCTGAGAAGCACTGGAGACTTCAAAAGACCAGGGGTTGCTGGGACCTAGGTTCTGCTGCCTTTCTTGCCTTGCTGAGGGGGATTCCTCCATTTGGCATCCAGGTTTCGCAGAAGAGTAGTGGGTCTTTTGGCTTTTGTTTGTCTGGGTAACTGGATTTGAAAATGTCTGAAGCCTTTAAGAGTGATACAAATCAATTCAGACCAGCATAATCTTTAAGGGGAGACCACAGGACTCTCCATACGTACTGACGAGCCAAGTCACTGCTGGTGTCTGCAGCCACAGTGGTTTCCTTAGTTCAGATGTGCTGACCACTGCGTGTTGAGATGTAGAACTGAGAAACCAAGACCACTTTTCATAGAATCATAGAATAGTTAAGGTTAGAAGGAACCTTAAAGGTCACTGAGCTCCAACCCTCTGCCACGGGCAGGGCTGTCAGCTGCCAGTTCAGGTTGTCCAATTCCCCATCCAACCTTGGACACCTCCAGGGATGGGACACCCACACTTCTCTGGGCAGCAGTGCCAGAACCTCATCATTCTCTGACTGTCGAAAGGTTATTTTGTGTTGTGCTTATCTTATGCACTTTAAGGGCAAGATTTAAGTTCCCAACTCCTGATGGATGGCCTTATGGCTGAGCTTGGAACACTTCCTTTCCTGCTGTCCCTATGCCATCCTATTGCTGCTCTGAGTAAACTCTGTGATTTGGGACAACTGTCAGCTGGCTCCAGAAAGGGAAAGTGCAAGGGTGGCCACAACCATCCCTCTCACATGCTGTTTGTCCAGAAGTGAGAGGGTTTGAGCCAATAACTAAAAATGCATCTCATAGCCTTGGATAAAGGTAGGCTTGTCAGCAAGAGCTTCTCTGCTGGATTCCTTGCATCAATCCTAGCACATAATTGCGTGTGATGTGGGGGAGGGTTGGTGCCCTGCTGTTTCTTTCTCTTTCTGCCAAGGTGCCTTTGTCTCACAAAGCCACAGCTGGCTGCAGCTGGAGCTGCCTGGGCTCTTCTCCCAGCCAGATCCCTGTCTCTCTGGGGGAACTGCCATAGGATAAAAGGGGATAATTTTTCACAGTGGTCCCTGTAAAATCATCCTAGTGGATGGCTGGATGGCACAAGGCAGTAGGACGCAGCCCACTGGAGAGGACCCAGCTCAGGTGGGCACATTGGACAGCTGGTGGTGGCTTCCTGGGTCTGGCAGTGCAATATGGAGGCCACCAGCACTGACGCTGAGCGGTTATGAGCTTCCAGCGCTGATTTAGAATAGGTTTGGTCAATGTTCTCTACAAATCCTTTTCCCAGTGCTAATGTATCTTCACTTTCCCTCCAAGCCTGTCCTTGATGTAAGAGGAGATGGCAAGGTGAATCCAGGCATTACATCATGGACATCCTGTTGCTTCAGACATTCGTGTGTGTTTGACTTGGCTAATGTTTCTTCCTCAAGATCGATGAGTGCCAGTTCTGTTTGCCTTTCTCTGAAGATAAAATAACCTCCCTCATGGGATTGGATTCCAGGTCTGGGCTACCCAGCTGTTACAAAGGACAGGTGTGGGGCTGTGGGCAGGACAGGGCTGCCCTACAAGAGATGCTTTGAGATGAGCACCTCCATGAATGTCCCTATTATCTAGGGCTGCTCTTATCCACACTCCTTGTGCTACAGGTATTTGGGAAAAAAAAGAAACATGAAAGGAGAGAATTAGACGACATCAGTCTCTATGGAAAGTGTGGAACAGAAAGAAATAGACGTGAGGAAGTGTGGGAAAAAGGTAAAATATTCTGTGAGTTGGGCTAAAAATGGTCAATTTGATGGTGCAGAATGTAATATTAACCCTGTTTAGAAAGCCTGTATTTCTGTTGTTTTTGTGCTTGTTACTCTCAAATCCCTTATTTCTCACTCTTGATTGGGTCTGGCCCCAGGCGCATTGGAAGGATCCTTCCCTGACCCCCACAGCACTGCCCTGCCCCTGGAAGACATGAGCACAACGCCTGGGGCTGTGAAAACCAGCAGTTACAGCAAAAGACAACTGTGAGCTGGAGTGCCCCATCCATCAGTAATTCAAGCTGTCTTTAAACACTGGTAATGGCTCCGGATGGCTGCAGTAGCTGCAGTAATAACCTGGGCTCAGTTGTTTACAGGAAGGACTGTGACAGAGAAGAGGTGTTGGTTTCCAAAAGGAAGCTTATGGGGCAGAGCCAAGGTGGGTGTAGAACTGGGGGAGGTCAGTGGCTTGGGTGAACCATGGGCTCTGATGATCACCTGGGGTATAGTCATGGTTAAAATGTCATTATAGGTCAGGATCTTGCTGTGCTAATATGAAGGGCTAGGGATGAATCCACAGCCTGAGCTGGGACTGGCTTCATAGTTGCATGGGATAGAATGCTCTCTGCGCTCTAAAATGATGTTGCTTTACCTGCGTCAGAGCAGGGGGTCCTGCACCAAGAGAGCACACTAATCCTGCCTGCAAAGCCACTGGCAATATAACCATGACTTCTTTCTTTCATGCACTGCTGCTTTTTGTATATATGTATATATATTTACTGTGGTGTATCTAACACCAGCAGCACTGTGAAGACAAAGTTTTTCAAAAAAACCCACCAAACCCCAAACCTACAGATTTCTGTGACCAGTTATGCCTGGGGGGAGGCAGAGAAAGGAGAGAGAAACTGCAAACCTTAACCTGGGTTAACTAAACATGCTCTTAAACTCTGCTTCAACACAAGACTTCTAACATTACCTGCTCGGCATGCCATAGCCACAGATGAGAGCCACCACACGGCGCAGTTAATCACAGAGCCAGCTGCCATAGGATACAGTGGGGCATAAAGCTTGTGAGAGAGCTCTTTTCTCTGACATCCAGAAAAATGAATAAAGGATGGGAAATCTCAGATGACAGGGCATACACCAGCCACTAAATAGGACTGAAGAAGCTGTTCTGCAGAATGGCATGGCTTATGCCATAAGATCTGCATTTTTTCTCTCTTTTTTTTTTTCCCTCTGGCTGTTTCTGGTAGTGAAAAGCGTTGTAGGGAACTGAATCCTTCAGTTCTTTCACTTCAGTCCAAGAAGTCTTTTTAATATACCAGTTTTTCTGGAGTGTTTAGATTTAAGCTAGGCATCTCCTTGGCATGGGTTTCCAGAGAAGTGGTGGTGCCCCATCCCTGCAGACAGCCGAGGTCAGGCTGGATGTGGCTCTGAGCACTGATGGAGCTGTGGGTGTCCCTGTTCATTGCAGGAGGTTGGACTAGATGATCTTTAAATGTCCCTTCCAACTCCAACAATTCTATGATTCCGTGATCTCCTCCCTGTGCTTTGTTAGGCACAACTGATATCTTTTAGTCTCTTCTACACTTTCCCATTTGCTATCATATTTTTCTTGCCCTGTTGCTGAGAGGGTGGATGCCTGAATGCAGCATCCCATTTCTTCTGCTGGTGGGCGCTGAGGAGAATCCCTACCAGCTTTACCTCTGAGAACTGTGCTCCTGGTGGTTGGGTCCAAACTTGGGACACTGAGACTTTACTCTTGGACCCAACTGTGGTCAAACTCCTGGCACTGCCCCTAGGATCTCTTCCAGAAATTCTTGAAAACCCACCACCAGTGACAGTCTGCAAAGATTCCTTACAGCTCCCCATCTGGGCATCACTGCAGAGGCCTGAATGAAGCATTAGGGAACATAGAGTTATTTTTTGGACAGCTTTGTGGCTAAAGATGCTTGATAGAGACTTGAGAGTGTTCTTTCCTCAACTCCGTGTCACTGACCTTCAGCAAACCATTTTATCTTTCCTTTTCCTATCTGTGACAACGATAGAAATGTTCCCTTTCTTTCTCCCTTTGTCTGTCTTATCTATTTATATTTTAAGGTCTTTGGGGCAAGGACTGTCTCTTCACTGTACAAAGGCTGACAGACAAAGGCACTGACCTTATTTGGGATCTCCAAGTGCTAATGCGATAACAGCACCTGAACAGTGGATGTGTGTAAAATAGCAGCACAGGCTATTTTGGGACAGAAAGCAAAGTGCTTCCTCTTCCTTGTAATAGCTTTTGGGATACAACAATTAAGGCAGCAAAGAGAATTACACGGAACTATGTGAAAAGCAGCAAATTCCATGGAAAACTCCAAAAGTTTGGTCAAAATGAAAGTTATCTTCTTTTCCATTTTTTTTTTTTTTTTTTTACTTGAAACAATAGCAGCAACACCTGAGAAAGAGAAGAGCTGGCATATAATGTGTAGCTTGCTAAATCTTGGGCTCCAGAGGACACAGGTAGCAACTTTGCCACCACAGAATGCTTTGGGGGGAATGTGGCCCATGTCTCCTTTGCTGGAGGCCATGCAGTTGAACATGGGGCTGGCAGTTACCTGAGCATAGTAAAGAGCTCCGGACTATTTTCAACCATACAAAAATGTTCTGGTGTCATTTTTTTTCCTTCCTACAAGAGGTTTCTCTTCTGTTTCAATGCAGAAACTACTTTCAAACTAGAAAGCGTTACCCTTCTGCTTGAAGGGATGCCCTCTCATCTCTGCAGGTAATATTTTTCACAAAAGTGGAGGAGAGAAGTGTAGAGTATTAATGAGCTCTTTGCTAGGAAGCGGTTAAAATTTCCTCCTTCCTCTCCTGCATCTCAATTTAACCATGTTTTATCTCCTTTTTGATGCAGAGATTCAAACGAAAAATAAAAATGTTATTAATGGTAAACTCAACGGGAAAACTGCTTTCTCTCCTGAGCAGTAAATGTGGATTTGACCTCTTAAGAAGTGACTTTTTTTAATTTAGTACTAAATTCCCACTAGATTAAGCACAATCTGAAGACACAATAGGGGAGCAGCAGTGGAAGGGAATCCAAGCAGCACTTAACGTCGTCTTTACTTGTGTTTCATGCTGAAAGATCAGTTCAGGTAGTGAATTATTAATGCTTCAGTCTGGCATAATCATAGGCACGCAGCCTGCCAAAATGTAAGAAGTCCATTGCGAAGGCAGGATATTGGATCCTGTTGGTGCAAACAGACTTGCTCCCGTGTTTGAAAGTTCACAGTGGGAGAATTCAAATCAACCCCCGAGGTTGGCTGCAGATTAAACTCCATTTTTAATTAGTTGCTGCACAGAGGACCTCATGTCAGGAAAAAGTAACACTAAACCCATGGAAATATCCATAATAATTATCCTCCAGATTCCGTCATTGTCAGTGGGGTAAAACATTAACATCCTTTTATCGTGCTGAAGCATTTGCTCGGTTTGTGGTTTTATTTTCCTCCTGTAGTCCAACAGTTTTAAAGCCTAATGAGTTAAGAATTGCCCAGGATGATAATGGGGCTGCTGAGACCCTTTAATGATTGGCACGGCTTGCAAAGGGGAGAAACAAAACTGGAGGAGGCTTCCCGGGGAAGAGTGTATGGACACAAAGACTTGAGTGGGCGACGGGCAGAAAGGGACTGTTGCTTTCACACAGTTAGGTGTTTAAGGGAAGACAAACCCTGGCCACAGCTGACTAATTTTGGCTAATTGGAACCTGCATGGGTCAAGGCCTGGAGGCCTCAGTGCTGTTAGGTTAGGGCAGCATCCATCACCCGCCTCCCTTCTGCACGGCAGCCCGTGACAAAGAATACAAGATGTAAGAGAGGCCCCAAACCCATCCTTGGCAGAACATTGCCTTGCACCCATTTGTCTCCGTGCTGCCTTCCTGTGGCTCGGGTGGATGATTGACCAAGAGTGTGGCTGGAGAAACCCCACAGGACACCGTTGTTTCAGGTCAGCTTCTTGCTGTGAGCAGAGTGATTCTAGTGGCCTTTATGAATTTCTTCCCTAGAACTATGAATAGAAGAGTCTTTCTTGTGTAGAGATGCAGAATCTTCCCATGCAAAGATGAGACCTTCAATGGTGAAGGGACCCATGGGCTCAGTCATGGTGGGAGGCAGCACATGCTGCTGCACACGCAAGGCTGGTCTGGTTTAGGCAATGGTTTGTCACCCAGCTACATACATTTTTTTATTCATCATAAAAAAGCACTTCAGGCTAAACGACAATTTTGATAACATCTCTGCCCATTCACCTTTTCCCTCCAAACACCCAAGGCAATGCAGTGCATTGCCCTAGACTCAATGCCTCCTTAATGCCCGTTATGTATATTTTAATAATATTGTTTTGACTGAATGCAGGACAGGGGAGGAAGAATAGTTCAAGTGTTCCCTATAAAAATTCCAGGGGAACTTGAGGATTATGGTTAATTAAGAGTTTTGCCTTTTTTTCCCTTAATTCTACTGAAATATTAGCTTAAGCTATTTTTTGTAAGGAATGCCTAATAGGCCTATGAATGTCTCAAAGCAAGCTTTGAATCAAACTGACTTTTCTGCTCACATTATTTATACCTCATGAAAAGGAAGAGGCTATCTGATGCTTTGAGGTTTCAAAAATGAGAGATATCTTCTTGATCTGGTAGTTTCCACCGGCAGGTGGCTGGTGTTCAGCACAACGTGGCTTTGAAGAGTGCTAATAAATCCTCTGATTTCTTCAAAATAAACATGAGCACAAAGTAAACCTACAAGAACTTGCTTGAAGGATAGCAAACCTTTCTGAGATTATTGGTAGCTGGTGTTTCCCTTTTCCAAGCTTGGTTTTTTGCTATGAGATTGCCCTTTGACATTTACAAAAACCAGCAAGTGGAGGAAATGACAGTGTGGCATTTATTAAGCTGCAGCGTGGATGTTAAACAGAAGAGGTTTCTCTAAGAGTGGGATATAACTGCTCTGTGAGAAATAAACTGTTAGAGCTCACCCGGATGTGAGATACTATAAAACAGGCTTATGTGGAAAATAATATCAGATTATGATGCATCTGTGGTTAAACTGTAGCAGTTCTTTGCCCATAAAATCTGTGAGCTTGAGTAGGTCTTCTTCACGTGGAGTTATCAAACTGATGTCTTTGGAAGATGACAGCACATATATGCTTGTATAGAGCTACAACTTTCCCTTAAGTTAGGCTTTGCTCTTTGCTCTCTTTTAGATGTTACTCTTGTAATGTGTTTTAGCCAAGATTAAAGCAAGAAAAGTAAAGGCCGAAATGGTTCTGGCTTGATTTATGCATTTTAAAAGTAAAATGCTTACATATCTTTTTTGAGCTGGGTTTCATTAAAAACAAATAGATGTGTGCTGCCTTTGCGCTACCATCTCTTCGGGTTGTCCAAGATTAAAGAGTACCAGGATGGACCCATTTCTCCAGCTCCCTACTACAGGGAGGACAGATATGTATCCTCCTATGAGGTGAGCTACAGAAGAGGGCTGGGGAGGAGCACACGAATGTCCCTTCCTCCTCATCCTGTGGGCAGCAAGGTCCCATCCCAGGACATTCTCAGTGCTGAACTGTGCCATGTCTGACCATCCTTTGGGCAGCCCTTAGGCCACAGGGCTAACCTCTGCTGTATATGCTCTCTTGTTACCTTCCTCTTGTGAGATAGTGATAGATCCTTTAAAGAATATGATCATCACTGTGTCCAGTTATGTAAGAAGAACTCAGACCTTATGTTTGAAGCTGTAAGTGCTTCATGAACTGCTGTTCAGCCAGAAGAGATCTAGAATGCCTTCAGTGTAAGGATAGAAAGACCTTCGATAATGTCAGAGGTGTATTAAATGCAAGGGCAACGTGTGTACTCCCTATGTCCTACCTAATTAGCATGACAAAGATCTGCTGGAGAGAAACATAGAATGGAATAGCCGTTGCATTTCATTGTGTCTATTAAAAACCTCTTTTTACAGATTTTTTTCCTCAGTACAGCTCCTGGGTATCTTGCCAGGATGGCAGTATTCACATGCTGCTGTCCAAACTGATGAGAACTGGAAATCCCAGAGGGTTTCCTGAAAAACACCATCAGTTCCCGGGGGCTCAACCAATGAATGTTTGTGCAGGCTCATGAGTTAATCTGGTTAGTGGAAGTGTGAGATTTGCAGAGGTCAGGAAAGCAGCACGTCATAAGAACAAAAGGTTCAGCTCCCCAGAAACACTGCCTGGGTTCCTCCACACTCTCCCAAGCCAAAACATGAGTTTGGGTTTGTAGTTTGGGCTATTTATTCCCTTTGTATTTTTGAGCTATTTTTTTCCCCCTGCATTTTCAAAACTACTTCTGCATTTGACATTTGATAAAGCTTTGGATTTTTGTTTTCCTGTGAAACTTTACCTTTTGCTGATTAGTAGTTTCATATGTACATAAGTGGAGCACAAATTATTTCATACTTGAGTGTGTAGTCACTCATGGAATACATGTATAATATATTACCCACCATCTATGACATTGATGTATGTGAGCACTAGGAATGGGGAACGATCACTTAAAATGAAATCTGAACCCAGTTTCAATTTCCCTGGTGGGTCGAAAAATGTCAGTCAGCTTTCAAGCTGACTGTTGTTTGTGTCACTGCCTTTCTCCTTTCCTTTGAGGAAGAAGGGGAACTCCGTCATCCATGGTGCCCCCATCCACCTCATGCAATGCAGCGTAGGGCAGAGATCCCTGATTGGGACCCAGTGGTCACTGGTTGGAAAGATGATGGCACCAAGAGGCTCCTCCTGTGGGTGGATGGCTTCATGGTGCTGAAAAATGGGACTCCTTCATGTGTTAAGGGCACTTTAGTGCACTTGGATCTGAGCTGAGCTCCCTTAGTTCTTGCTCTCTGTTCAGAAGCTGTACCAGCATAACTTGGTCCCTGTGAAGCACACCTACTCAAAAATATACATATGCCTGGCTCATTGTTTTATTTCTAGTAACGCAACTTAGTGAAATCAATCCTGAGAAGAGCAGGGTATAACTAGAACAGGTGCTGCATTGACATGGGAAGGAAAAGTTGCTTCTGTGGCTGTGACTTCAGTCTGGAGATGAGAAAGCTGCATGGGAGAGGTCTGTAAATTGGTGAGAATGGTTCTAAGGAGGAACTTCCAAAAGGCATTGCAGGAAGCACCATATGCAGACACTGCAACAATGGAGCAGTGGGTGCTTCCACATCCCATGCTCAGCAGTCTGGGTGGCACAAAGAGAAGGGACTGCAGCAGCAGTGGGGCTCATGTGCTCTCCCCACGCAGCATCTCCCATCGTCACTATCAGAGACATATGACCAACCTGCATGAGAGGTTTGACACTGTTCTGTTCTTTTTTTATGCTATAAAGCAACCTGAGGACTTGGCAGAAGCAAAATAGATCAGAAGTTTGGACCTGAGCTGGAGACTTTGCTGTTGAATTTAGCTCAGTCCAAGCTCCTCTGTGCAGAGCAGCACAGAGAAAGCAGGTTGATCTCTTTTCCATATGGAGAGCAGCAGGGAAAGGGCAGGTGTCATGCTGGTGTCAACTGCTTTATGCACTTGGAAACATTCAGGTTTTATATTAAATCAGAACTTTAATTGGCTGATTTTAATCATGCTGCACACTTGGAAAAATTTACCTTTTTATTAGATTGGTTTTTGTAATTTCCCAGCCCCAGTTGAGGGACCTGTAACCTGCTTCAGTCCTTCACATCTACTGCCTCTTCTTACACAGCTAGAAAATGCGTTGTGTGTTTGCTAGATTAGGAGCTGAAGTAGCTGAAAAGAGCAAACAGAGCAGAGCCTTAAGGTTCGTCATTTATCTGAAGAGATGTACACTTATCTGCTTGCTTGAAGCAGCACTGTTTCAAAAGGCTATGAGCATGAAATGATTAATCAGTGAAAAGAAAACGGTGCTCTGGAGAGTTTGGCAAAGCACTGCTGAGAAATGATGCTTTCTGTCCCATTGAAATGCAAATACTCCAAAACACAATCCCTTCAGAAACCCAGCATTATTTGTTTCTAGGGCTCCTTGTTATATGCTTATTACCATTTTCTCTATGATTGCTAGGTAGGTAGGGATTGATTCTGTCTATACATTGTGGTAAGAGAATTAAATTAATGTCACCTAACCAAAGATACTATGGCTTAATTTACAAACGATTTACCTCCTTATCAGGAGGGATTTTTGTTACATATCCTTTGCAGACCCAGCCTTCTGACACCAAAGTGGCAAAATCCCTTTCAGATGTGACAGCAGTAAAGAGCCTGGAATCAACACGTTTTCATTTTGTAGGCAATTAAAAAAAGTAGTCTTAACTTGTAGTTGCAATGTGCATGCATTCCTCACCCTTGAGCATGCTCTCTGCAGTGGTCTCTGAGGGGTCTGCTCATGGTGTTGGCTCCATGGGCTGGGATTTTATACCATCCATGGTAGCTTGCTGTGGGCACATCTGGAGGTCCTTGCAAAGCTTGGGTTTTGAGGGAGAATGGTCAACATCAGGGCTAAGGGCCAAGAAGACTTTTAGGATATGAGATCTATGCACAATGGTCATGTTCCATGCAGTGGGAACAGAATGATTGCTAGACTGATTCATAGAATCATTAAGGTTGGAAAAGACTGTAGAGATCATGTAGGCCAACCATCAACCCATTCCCACCATGCCCACTCACCATGTCCCTCAGAGCCACTGGTAAATCAGCTTAGAGTAAAATCCTGAGGTTCCCCCAGAAGCTCAGGGCCAAAAGCGTTGCGCTGTTCGGCACCAGGCAGAAGAAAATGGGAACAATGGGAACTGTATCACTGCTGCTCATGTACCAGCCACGGGGCTTTGTGGAGAAAGAAATGAGTTTTGAGGGTATCTTGGCTGGAATCCCTTACACCAGCCATGTCTGATCTGTAGCTCTAGCAGTGAAGAGGGAGTGGGAACCTGGATTTCTTTTTTAGTGGGATGAGCTGAATCTGGACAGGACTGTTCTGAATTTTTTGGATATAGAAAGAAGGAAATGAAGGCAGTGGAGCTGATTTTATTTGTATTTTTTTTTAATTTATTTTGGGTGCGAGGATTGTCTTTTTTTGTTTTTTTCCATTCAACCATCTGGTCCTGAGTCAGACAGAAAATATTTTGTTGGCTCTAAGTTTTTAATCCTTTCTAAATTCTTTCTACAAATGAAGCTTGTTCTCACTTCTGGATGCTGTTTCGAAAGAAAACCGAAGTGTTTTGCTTTGAAACCCCACTATTACAGTTTTATGGTAGTTTTTTTTTTTTCCCCCACAACCAAACTACATTTCAAATGTAAACAACTTGATCTCACAGGAAAGTCTGTTTTTCTGTGGATAATGCCTTCGTGTGAAATCCATGCCCACTTTCCAGATGGCAAATGGCACCTCTGGGAGGCAGCAGTGACGATATGTCTTGGGGTCGCCCACGGGGCTGATGTGGGGGACACTGGGATGGGAGCTTGGGCTCACCTGAGCCCCGTGGGCCAGAACTGGGATCACCATATGGGCCAGTAGTGTGGCTGGCTGCAGGGGATGCTATTTACTGCTTGCCTGGGGAGATCAACCTGATGGGGACGGTGAGCATGCACCGGGGCGGACGAAAGCCCTTTGTGATGAGGAGCAGGGCTGAAATTGATGAGGCAGCAACATGGCCCTGGTTTTGCCTCTGGCTCCAATCTGCCCTTTTTTTTTTTAACCCCAGCGAGGCCTGCAGACTACATGTGGGTAGGCTTTAGTCCTGAAAAAGGCATTTATTTCTGTGGGTAAAAGGCCAAAATTAATACTATTTTGTTATAATTTATGGTGACCCAGGGAGTTCTTTCATGCCAAAGGCAACAGCATTCACCCACCAACCACCCCGAGTGAGCCTCTGGCCCCATTTTGGGAGTGACAGCAAACCCCTCACCTCTGTGGAGCCAAGCTCTCACCTCAGTGCTCGATGTTTGCAGGAGAGGTTGTTCTGGGACCAGCACCCTTGCTTTTGGGTGCTCCTTCCCATATATGTTAAGAAACGTTGAATGGAAATCCCACTAATGGCTGTTCTAAAATGCAAAGGTGAAAACCTTGCACAAGCTTGCAGGCTGAAATGATCATTTGCCTCTATTTTCTTGCCTTTTGTTACCTTCCAGGATTAAAAAAAAATTCGTAAAAAAAATCCCACAAATGTGTACATGAAAAATACAACTGTATAAGTGAAAATTCCTGCATTAAAAAAAAATGTGACTGCATAAATTCTTCACAATTAGAAATCTCCACGTGAGCAGAGCCACAAAGTGGACTGTATGGTTTTGATCAGGACTAAATTGCATTAAAAAAGGCTTGTTAATCCAGAGATCTGGGTGATAATCCTAATTCTCTTGTAGGCTTTCTGTGTGATACCAGATAAATCACTTAATGGCTCCTCTGCCTCTACTTCCACAGCTGAGAAACTGTGATGAATAATACCCAGCCCATCCACACCGGGGTTGGGAGGCTTAACTGTGTGATATTTGCAAAGCTCTTTGAAATCCTCCTTTGTGAAATGATGGGCACATGCATGAGCAGTGGCTGTGGGTGCTGGCTAAGGCAAATGGTGATGATGTGCTGGGCGGTGAGGAGGAGGATGGGGATGAAGGCAGCATCTGTTCTCTGCAAAACTGCAGTTTGAGGCTGTATGTGGATGGACCTGTGCTTGGTTGTGTCTGAAAGGAGTTGTTCCCCTGGTGCTGGTAAGGTCAGTGCTTGGGCTGCCTGCCTTTAAGCTGTGTGACATCAGCAAGTGCCTCATCCTGCTGTGCTGGCAGGAGCTCGTGTCCATCATCTCGCTTTCACGGCAACGGCGAGGTTCTGCAAGCAGAGCTGGGAATGCAATAACAGCCAAACATGTTCCTTTAACCTGCTCGGCACCAGCGTGTGAAATAATACCCCAGACAGGAACCCTGAATGCTTTTATAATTTATTCATTCCATGATTTCTTTCGATGTAGCTAATGTTTTATTTCCCTGACCAGAGCCGTCACATGAAGCATGAGAAATCCTTATGGACAGGTTGCTTTGCCTCCCCGAAAACAAACTCATGTTATCTGCAGTGGCCTAAATGAGCAGAGTCCTGAGGGATGTGCAGCAGGGCTCCCAGGATGCTCCCACTGAAGTGGGGAAGGGGGAGGATCCAGGGCATCCTGATGGGTTAATCTGGGTAGATCAGCACGAAGACCATTCCCTTTCTCCTCCAGAATTTTGAATTTATGTAAATAACAACAAACAAGGAAAAGAAGAAGAAGAAGAAAAAGCACTGTTAGGCTGGCTGGCGCACAAGTCTTGGTGGGTTTGTACCCATGGAAGTAAGCCTGCTGTCTTTCAACTGCATACTCTGCAAAGGATGTTGCTATTTTGTATGTAACTTTCACTGTTTTGATCTTCTTACAGCAGCAAATTGTGATGAGGTTATTTTTTGGGCAAAGAAGGCTTCGAGGATTTGGGGTAAGCCCTTAAAATGCCAGCCTGGGGTAAACAAAGAGAGTGAATGGTCGGGTACTGGCACAGCTGCCCAGGGAGGTGGGGAGTCACCGTCCCTGGTGGTATTCGAGAACCATGGAGATGTGGCACTGAGGGACATGGTCAGTGAGCATGGTGGGATGGGTTGGGGCTGGACTTGGGGACCTTAGAGGTCTTTTCCATACGTAATGATTCTATGAATGTAAGTTAATGTTGTTGCTTATGGAGAAAGACCTTTTTCTTTGACTTTTCCTGGGAGCTATGTTCTGGTGGTCTCCTAATTTCTCAATGTCCACTGGAGAAACTCAGGGTCTCTTTGAGCAGAGGTATCCCTGAAGCAAAATCTTAGCCCCACAACTCCAGGCGGAACTGTTAATCTCAATCTCATTTCATCTGCAAAACAGCTGCTTGGATCTCTTGCCTTGCGTCTGTCTCCTATGGGGCTGTTTTCTCCTGCTCTGTTTAGTGCAGCCAGAAAGTTAATTCAGTGCATATTGGGAAATTCCTCAAACACCATGAGACTTAACACCATTTTTTCCATCGCACCCTCAGAGTTTGAGTTGATACTTAGAGGTGTGAGACTGCAGAGCTGGGGAGTGGAGCATTTCACTAATTTATTGTAAGGAGCTGATCTGGGGTGTTATCTCCACAGACCAAGCTGTTATTGTTTCACTTATAGACTAAGTGCAGTATAACTCAGACACAATGCATTCCTTGTAATGTGAAACCCATAACATTCTCCTGTGGCTGACACCTGAAGTAAAGTATGTGTCTGCCAGCCCCCTTGGATAATTTGCCAACGTATTCTAATTGGGTTTATATAAAGCACAAATTTATTTGTAGATGTGCTTTTAAGAGCATGACCCAGTGGTTTGGGTGTGGGTTTGGGAATCACAATGGGAGAGCTCCTGTACTGGCTTTGCAGCTGCTCCTGTTGAGATTTTGGGCAACTTTTGGTGGCAGAAGCACCCCTGGCACTGCCCAGTCCTGACTCATTAAACGTGGTGGGAAACGCCACTTGGTTTAATGCATACAATGTAATCAGTTACAGCAACATTAATGTTCCTTCAAGTGTGAGGTCTGGGAAGCTGGGTTCTGGGATGATTGCTCTCTTTAGCTCAGAAGTGGAAATGAAGGTCAGACAGCACAGAACTGGTGGTTCTCAGGCTCTGTGCAAGCGGCTTCCAGTGGGAGATCCCTATACAGGGGCTGAGGGAGATGGTTGTTGGTATGGAATGGTAACACATGGATTGGGTGCAAGAACAGAGGGTTGTGGGACATCTCATCATCCCCGATGGACCGTTTGAACCCCAGGGCTCCTTACCACACTCAGCTTGCAGGCTGGGTCTGCATCAGCAGGTGCTATGGAGAAATTTGGAATAGAAATGGGGCAGAGGGCTTTGTGTGTGCTGCTGTGTCCATTAGGGCTAATCCAAAAAGAAATACGACTAGTTCAGAGGTGAAGCAAGCTGGGTAGGAGGCAGCTCAGGGGCAATGGCAGATGGGGAAGCAGCAGGGAGGTGAGCAGCCTTCAGCACCCAGCTGTGTGCCTGCAGGGCAGCGGGCAGGCTCTGCTGCTTCTAGCAGTGCTGGCTCCTTTCCTGCAGGTTTGCCAGTGATTGAGAAATGCTGCTGTGATAAGCAGTGAGGGCAGAACATGGAGCAGGGATCACTCGGTGACTGGGGGGTTATGTACACCTCCCACCTTGCTGCTGGGCCAGTCTGCAGCCACAGGGCTCCCCGGCAGTGATGTGCTGACCAACCACAGTGATCTGGGAGAGGTCAGGCTTTGACATCAGGGTTGCTAACCCGGGTGCTCTGTGCCAGTGGATGAGCTGCAACATGGCCACATGTAGCTTGTTCTCCTTTCACATAATGTTGCAAAAATAAACCTAAAGCCCTGATTTGTTTTTTCGTTAGCTCAAGGGCAGATGGAGCAGATGTTGTGTACCCAAAGATGGGTGGGGTGGAAGCTTCAGGGGTACTACTACTCCTGTCCTAAACAGCCAAATCTCAGAGCCCTTTGTCTTAGGACCCAAAAGCTGTTTTAGAGCTCAGCCCTGTGCTGAGGATGGCTGATGTGTTCAGAGCGAGGCAAGCAAGCTATGGGGATGCAAGAAGAGCCTCAGGATCCTGCCTTGCATGTAAACCAGATCTTGCTTTAAAAGAAGAAAAAAGCTTGCAACCTCTCGCTGCTTTTTATGAGGATGGAGGAGGTTATTCAGTAACCCGAGTGCTCACAAAGGCACTTTTGTTCCTAATAGGTCCTGAAATGTTACGACCTAATGTGTAACTTCGCCATTTACTCATGTAGCAGCATCGGGGTTACTGTGTAAGGACACAAAATAGCTGCTCCTTAAGGACACTGCCAACCCACAGCACCTGCCTGGGAGGAGTGGCTGTGCCAAGACAACACGGCAGCAGGGACACTGAACAGCCACGCACTGCTTGGTGTGGGACACAGGGAGAGCTCCTGAAAGGCTGTAACTGTGACAAACCCCTCACAGAGCTGGAGGTGCTCAGGAGGAGATTGCACGTGTGAATCCAAACATGCTGTTTGGTGCAGAAAAATGCCTTCTCCTTATCCTGTTATGATGCTTTACGGTGTTTAAGCAGATAGCTTTAAGCAATAGAGAGGTATCCCCATTAGAGAAAGGCTTCTTCTGCACTGTATGCAAAACTAAACCAGTGCATGGGAAAAGAAGCAAGCAGAGCCAATGCTTTATCTCCTCCGCCAGCAGCCCCCAGGAGCACCGCTTTATCCCTCCTCATTACCTGAAGTTGTGAGTGTCACTGATACCCAGATATTGTTTGCTTTTCTAATCCCAGCAGGGGATTAGTTTGAAGCACAAGGACCAGGAGCCTCCATAATACCGGACCGAGGCAGTGAGACTGCAGCTGATGCTGTTATTCAACTCAGTAACTGAGTCTTTGAGGAATTATTCTGCATTATTTGCTTCTCTTGTATCGCATGGCAGGAAGCACCACAGGATAATTACTCGCATTAAGAATGCTTCCTTTGGTCTGTTTGGAACATTTCACGTTTCATCTTCCTGGGTGCCCTGTGTCTGACAAGCATCCCACGGACAGCAGAGCAGAGCAAAGCAGGGGTGACACAGGAGTGGGAGCTCCAGGAAGTGCTGGCACAGCCCTAAAATGTAGCTGGAAACAGAGCAAAGCGCATGGGCTGGGGCGGGAGGATACCCTCTGCTCTACTGCCAGATTTCCTTATGTTTACTGAAGTTTTCTGAAACCAGACATGCTCTTTTCCATTTTATTTATTTATTTATTTATTTTGGGTGGAAACTTTGTGTTTTGTTTTTTTTAACAAAGTGAACTAGGAAACTAACTCTTGGGGAGAACTGCAGAATAATATTTGTTTTTTTACTTTACTTTCTTCACAAGTCCTTTTTCTTTCTTCATCCTGGGGACACACCTAACACTCCTCATGATTTTGTTTTATCAAAGTCAAGCTTCCACTTCTACCCATCCAAGCAGGGCAGAGGAACACCAGGGCACCATTTGTGTGGTCGAGGAGCACGCAGCGAGGCTGTGCCTGCAAATCCTGCATCAATTCAGCACAGGCCTACTCATCCCAAAGCCAAATTCTTGAATAAAACCAAGCAGCAAGTTAACCCCTAGTGCAAACACTAGCAAGTAGGATAAGGTGCAATGTCCTCTTTTTGATGGAAGCAGCATTTTTCCAACCACACGGTCATGGTTATGGTCATGGTCAAGGGTTTGTTTTACATGGACATGGTTGATGTTGTTTGTTTACTCCTTTAACTGCCCTGCTTTCATGCAAGTATTACTGCATTAGTCAAAACAGACCAGTGAGATGTCCCAAGCTCTTAATGAAGACCTTGACTGTTCTGTAACCTTCCTGAGGAGCTTCTTATTAGCAGAACTGGTGCTTCTGGCTGCACACAGGATGCCAGAACTGGGTAGAACTTATGGGTACTGACAGCTCAAAAACAGCCAGAACAGACCTTGGTGCCTGCAAATGTTGTGCACCTGGGAGATTTTTCTACAGAAATAAATGGGATGTATGATTTTATTAGAAACTGTACCTCTGGGTTTCCCTATGCAACTATAACTGGGGTTCAGTGACACTCAGGGAGAGGGAAACCCCTTTCAGTTCTTCTCTCCTTCTGCTCTGTGCTTCAGTTAGGAAATGGTTTGGTTTATCTGGTGCCACCAGAAATACACAAGAAGGAATGTGGGATGGGCAGCTGTTTTGCAGGCGAAAATGTTACCCAGGCACATGTGCTTTGATGCATGTGCTCTTACCCCCAGCATCCTTCCCATGTTCCTTCTGCTGCTACGTATCCCATATAATGTCCCTGTGTAATATTCTCCTCCCAGTAATATGAATGAAGCTTTCTATGTTTGAACTTCAAGAATACTGGAGAACATTTATTGTCTTCCAAGTGGTTTTGATATCACTTGGAAACAAACGGTTTTGCCAACCTGTGGAAGAGAAACCTTGCAATAACTAAAATAAATGGGACTGAAGCACACAGCACCATAATGCTTATTTTTCCCTTCCTTTTTCTCATCCTCATGTTCCACATAGCAGTGGTTCCAGTGGGAAACAGGTGGGAAAAAAATTACTTCTTGTTGCTTTCATTTCTAATTATTACTATATTGTCTAATGGCTGTGGAATGCTTTGTCTTTGAACCAGCATGTCAAAATAGGTCAAATGAAAGTAATTCCTCCCCTTTCTTTATCCAGCATAGCAATTGCTCTCTTTGATTTATGTATCATGCACAGATTGCTGATGCTCTGCTCCTGCAGGAGATGGTGAATGGGCAACATGGGGCTGTGCTGTGTGGGGCCATCAACTGTGTGCCCCATATGCACAGTGCTGTGTTATGTGGGGTGAAACCAAAAAATGGTGGCACCGAGGGTGGGCTTGGGGAACAGATCAAGTTTGAATCTGAAACTGGTACCACCAGAACTGGTACAAATCCCATCAGTGGAAGTGTAGGGCACTGGTGATGGAACTGAAGCACATGCACACCAGCCTTTGTAGTCTGTTTTATTTGCATTCAGGACTGGGATGTTGCTTCAGATGACAAAAGGCCAAAGTGGTCTTGAGTTGAACCTCACTCAGATCACATTTAGTGACAGATGTCTGGATTGAGGCAGTGTCTAAGATGAATTGCTGGAGTGAGCAGAAGTATTGGAGAGAGCAGAAGGTGGAGGCTGCAGAGGTTCATCCATCTCCCAGGCCATGTGCTCCCCCAGACCATGGGCTCTGAGCTATCTCTGCAAGGTGCCCTGGTGCTGTTTCTCCCATAAACTTGCTTTTCCTTTCTCTCTCCAAACCCAGTGTGCAGTCAGTGAGCCCAAGACATGCCCACCCTTGTTCGTCCACACTATCCTTCCTCCACAGCCCCTCAGGAACCACTGACAGAGAGAGCTGGCCCCCAAGGTTTGAATTACAGTGAAGCCATGGACAGAAAATACACCATGAAATTTTATGGCTCCTGTGAAGGGACTGCCATCTGCTTTTTCTTTTTTCCCCCTCTTTTCTTTCTTTCTTTCTTCTTCTTTTTTTTTTTTCTTTTTTTTTTAATAGCCATTCCACAGTCTATGAAACCATTACTGTCTGCTCCCCCACTTCCCTAAGGTCTGTGTCCATTTCAGAACACAACACTTAGGATTTCAAAGCAGCCCTTGGGAGGGCACCAGCTCATTCACACTTTATAGGGTTTTGCTGATTCCCCTTTTTTATAAATTGAAATCTATTTGTTCCCATACATCCTTCTCTCAGCCCCTTGACCCTTCTCCAACTTCTTTTTTTTCATGCAAAACTGCAATATCTGTGTCTGACTTGCTGATCCTGCGCAGAGGGACAGTGTGAACTTGCAGTTTGAGTGCTGCATGTTGGGCTGTTTTCTGAGAACAGACCTCCTTCTGCAGGAGGTGAAGGCTGCAGGTATGTGCTGAGGGCTGGAGTTGCTTTGTAGGGTGAAGCAGGAGCGCTTTCCACCTGAGGACATTGCCTGCCCTAAGTGGTCTGCCTCCTTGTGCTGCCATTGCATCTCCTCACTGCTGCTGCATGAGCAGGGAACTGGATTCCACTTGTTTCTGGCGATTGCTTTTGCACATGTTGTGAGGCTGTTTGTTGTGATGGCTTTGCCTTTCCTTTCAGCCTTTGGGTGGGTTTCACATCTCCTTCCCTCGTGCCTCTCAGGGCTGGAACAAAACCCCTCCAGCTGCAGCAGGTGGGCTGCGGGCAAAGCACTCTTGTGTGGCTCCATCCCACAGCTGATCCAACCCTAAAATCATAGGAAATGCATCCCTACAACTTCAGAATCTACTGAATGGGAGTCGCAGGTGCCTGATTTTGCCAGAATAACGCTTTGGTAGTCCCCTGGCCCTTGGCTCCCAAGCACCCATTTTTCTCAAGACCCATTTTCACCCCAATCTGGAAAGGTCCCAGTGTGGGTCCGATACAGGCAATGTCACCAGCATCTTCGTAGCACAGTCCTGGTGGCCTCACTGTGTTCTGCTTTCAATGAGCAGATAGCTCCAGTTATTTAGAGGTGCACTGTGTCAGCTCAGGGCCACCTGCTGCATGGCAGGGAGGAGGAGAGCTCGGCTGCTCAGCCATCCAGATCGAAATGCTGCGTTTAATCTCCAAGCTGTGCAAACAGGGCTCCGTGCTGCACACTCAGCTCCTCCGCGGCTCCTCCTTTCTGCTTGCAGTTCTCCCCGAGCAGCGCGCATCCCATGTGCGTAACCACTAGAGGGAGATGATAATGACTTAATATCTGTAATTCCCACGTTATCGGCAAGAAACAGCAATTAGCCGAGCAGCTGCGTGGCTGTGATGAGGCTAAAGTCATTCTCAGGGGCCAGCACTGCTGGGTCCTCGTTTTTATGAGCATCTTCTATAAAAAAAGAAAAAAATTGTTATTATTAATATAAATCATGTAGCCTCGCTGCAGTGTCCTGCGCTTAAAGCTCGAGCACAAAACTTGGTTAACGCCTCCGCTGAGACTAAATGGGAGTTGTTCACATTGTCCTAGGAAAAGTTATGTGACACATAGGACTAATTTGGTGCTCTTCAGCTTTTCTAAGTGGGGGAAAAACAGTTTTGGGGGCAGTAGTCTCACTGAGATGCCTGCATTTCTCTTTTCCTATTTCATCCAGAATTCAGGGTCACCTTTAAGGGAAGGGCCAGGCTGCAATGCCAGTGGTTAACTGGTAGTTAGGAAATGAAAATGAAAAAGGACAGCTGCTTCCCACCCCAAAAGTGATCTTCCTTCAAAACACACACAAAGATGGGTATTAAATAAGTTGATTTGATTAAAAGGCAGAAAACTGTTGTTTCTAATGTATTTGTCTCAAACACTATTTCTTCCTTTTCCTTTTCCATGTTTCTCCCATGATTTTAGGAGGAAGAAAGGATGTCTGAAAGTGTGTACGTGTGTAGGAAACATTCTTGAAAACCCAGACCGAGTCCTTCAGTTTGAAACAATGCAAGAATTTTCATTACTTGCATTAAAACAACCCAAACTCTGAGCAAACTGAAACCTCATGTGCAGACTGTCAGATTCTTTCAGAAGCTATTTTGCACTTGAAAGCACTTGCTCAGAGAAAGCATTTTGCCCAGCTTTATTACGAACACAAAAGCTGCACCTAATTGGTTTATATGTTGACAGGCATCTTATTGCTGAGGATAACCGTGAGTGTGCCTTTGCTCAGCAGCAAGCAGGAGGAAATCACTGCTCCAGCACTGAGAGATGCTGGGAGAGGAAGCAGCAGATCTAGAGGCTTTTTGGTCCCCAGTTCATGGAGACAAGCAATTTTGGGAGGGGCCATGTGGTTAATGGCATTGCCAGCTGTGGCATTGCAAAGTGGGTGAGGAACGTGCTGGCACTAAATGTCATTGTGTTGCACAGTCGTGCTTCTCAGGCTGTGTTTGCACAATCCCCATTGTACATTTAATATATACTGGAAATCGGAGGAGCTTGAGACTGGAGCAAATACTTTTAGTACCTGTTTAATATCTTCATTGATGATCTGGGTAAGGGAATTAAGGGCAACCTCAGTAAGTTTGCAGATGACACCAAGATGGAGGGAAGTGTTGATCTGCCTTGGGATGGGAAGGCCCTACGGGGGGACCTGGGCAGGGACTGCTGACAGGCTGATTGCTGGGCAAAGGGATGAAGATCAAAATGACCAAGTGCCAGGTCCTGCACTCTGGTCATAACAACCCCGGGCATTGCTGCAGGTTTGAGGCAGTGGCTGGAAGACTGTGTGGAAGAAATGGCCCTGGGGATGTTGGTCAACACTCAGCTGAACATGAGTCAGCAGTGTGCACAGGCAGACAAGAAGGTCAATTGTACCCTGGCTTGTGTTGGAAATAAAGTAGCCAGCAGTGCAGGAGATGATTTTCCCTCCATACTCAGCACTGGTGAGGCTGTGTTTGGTTCTGGACCCTTCATTACAGGAATGACATGGAGGCCCTGGAGTGTGTCCAGAGAAGGGCACGGAGCAGTGGAGGGTCTGGAGCACAGGTCTTATGGGCAGTAGCTGAAGGAACTGGGATTGCTTAGTCTTGAGGAGGCTCAGGGGAGACCTTATCACTCCCTACAACTCCCTGACAGGAGATGGTGGTGAGGTGGGGGACAGCCTCTGCTCCCATGTAACTAGTGATAGGATGAGAGGGAATGGCCTCAAGTTGTACCAGGGGAGATTCAGGCTGGATATCAGGAAGAATTTCTTCTCAGAAAGAGTGGTGATGCAGTGGCACAGCTGCCCAGAGTGTGGTGGAGTCACCATCCCTGGAGGTGTTTGAGAACTGCTGAGATGTGGCACTGAGATATGTGGTCATTGGGCATGATGAGGGTGAGCTGGGGTTGGACTGAATGACCTTAGAGGTCTTTTTCAACCTTAATGATTTTATGATTCTAAATGTAGGAATGACTGATATTCCTGGGACTTCTTTGAATTAGGGGTTTGCTCCAAGCCTGACCTCTGGCACAGGAAAACCTCAGGGGCAGGAAAGGAAAAGCTATGGTTAAATGCAAGTCTTGCTAGCAGATTAATTTCTTTTCCTCTATCTCAAGCTCAGAATGATGGAAAAAAGGAATTTGGAGACTGTGTTGTCCTTGCTTCGATGGCATGATGAACATCTAAGCACTGATGGAGGGACCAGCTGCCTGCAGGGACTGGTGCCAGACTCACAGAGCCAGGGGGCAACCTGGGCTGAGCCCTACTGCCTGTGGGGCTGAAATCACCAGAGGGCTGTTCCCACTCTGGGAGCTCAGCCAAAATGCAAAAACCGAAAGGGACCTCATTTTGCACAAGGAAACTCTTTCCATCTGCTAATGTGGGAGAGGGGAATGTCTCCTAGGGCAGCGAGGGAGGACTTCTGCAAAACAAAACAAAACTGGATTTGTTTAGAAAGGGCTGGAAAATGTCACAAGATGTAACAGTATTTACAGCTGTGCTGTTCTCATCTTCCCAAGAGCAGTGGCAAGAGGCAGAGATGTTAAACTTGTCTTTGCATGGCTGACTTTGCTGTGTTTGTAAATGGGAGGAATCAGGAAAAATGTTGCCTGGAGTTGTGTCCATGCAGTCCAAAACCCAAGCAAGGAAATTTGGCTGGGTATCTGAGGGTTGTCAGAGCATGTGGTTCTGTGTGCATCTCAGTGGAGACTGGCACTGCCCAGCTCCAAAGTG
The DNA here is from genome assembly GCA_013399175.1 of Odontophorus gujanensis. NCBI lineage: Eukaryota > Metazoa > Chordata > Aves > Galliformes > Odontophoridae > Odontophorus > Odontophorus gujanensis. The sequence continues at coordinate 77,789 of VXAB01008593.1, forward strand.
GTGCAGGGGAGCTGTGGGCATCTAGGCTGCCTGCAATACAGAGATGCTTTTCATAAAAAAAAAAAACAAAAAAACAAATACCGAAGTCTTTTATTTGTAAAATATATATATATTTTCTGGTGTATGCTCAACTACACAATGGAGATGGTGTGCTAATTATTATCCCTTAGCCCTGGAGCAGGTCCACTGCAAGTCACACAGTTCTGAGCATGAACAAGCAGGGTCTGACAGAGCACTTGCACTCACTAAAGCAATGCATTTCCATACCAGGCACTTGTCAGTGGTGCTGCGAATGCCATGTGGTGTTCCCAAGGCTGTGGCATCTTTCACAGTCAGTCAGACATGGCCTTGATACAGCCAGCAGCAAGGCTTGCCAAGGATTTCTGTGCTGAAGGGCTTTCTGGAGAAAACACAGCACTTGCAAGATCAGAATGTTGATTAAAAGCAAGAGAGCTGTAGTGCCATAGGAGACCCATGGTACGAGGACCCTGCTGTCACCAGCAGGATTTCTCACCCAATGCTAACCTCAAGGAGTGAAACAAGAGGATGTCGAAAATTTTTAATTTTAGGTGTTGAAATTCAGCTATTTCCTGCGCTGTACATTTGTGTGACACATCCATGACATAATCAAAACTTCTGGAAACTCTTATATAATTAACCCCCACCACTCCCAGTGCCATAGGAATTGGAATGCTGTCTTGAGCAGCAGGTGGGATGAGATGTTATTGTATCCATGTACAAAATCCTCTGCGAGAGGTTAGGTGATCTTCAGCCTGGTCATGCTGCACTATGGCAAGGCTCTGCTTGTGGGGCTGAGACCTTGCCTGCCCAACTGCAATAAAACAATGTCTTTGTGCAGATCAGTTTTTCTTCTTTGCTCATTCCCACTGACAGAACATTTGTTGCAATACTTGCCTGAGCACGTGCCTGTCTGTGCTCTCCAATTACACTGCTAATTAGACCCACAGTGTCTGTTTAGATTATTAATGAAGCCAAAAGACTTTTTAAGTGAACACTAGATATAGCTGGAAAGATAT
>VXAB01008597.1:4083-45670 GCA_013399175.1 Odontophorus gujanensis
AGGAAGGAAGGAAGGAAGGAAGGAAGGAAGGAAGGAAGGAAGGAAGGAAGGAAGGAAGGGAAAAAGTATTTACTATAGAATTGCAGGTATGAATGTTCTGTTAAGGTTTGTTATTTATTTCGTTATCACTCATGAAATTCATGAGCCTGAACTGGTATAAACTGTAACATGTTTGGAATTTTTTTAATTAATTTTTTGGCAACCTTTCTCTTGTCTACTCAGAGAAATGCAGTAGAGAAAGACTGTACTAACAGCAACAGGAGGCTCTGCCAGAGAGTCAAGAATTCAAGTAGAATTTCAAGGGGTGGGTTTTAAGAGAGGCAAAAGTAAGATGGAAGAAAAACAACCTGGTGCTCTTTTGAACTCTGACAAGACAGATGAACCTACAGCTAAAATACTTGAAAGTAGGCCTGATGGCTTTCCAGGGCAGATGTTTGACTGCAAGTTCAGACCAACTGTGTCAGAACATGACATGAAGTTTAAAGTACAGAATTATTGAGTTACCTGGCAAAAAGTTCCCAGTGAGCCTTGAAGCAGGAAAGGCAAATAATTACAGTGTATCCAAAACAGGTATCCAAAACCTTTAATACAGCATGAGTTATATACAAGACTTCATTCTTTTCAGGTGGGGAGAGATTTGCCTTTTCTACAACAAGGTTGTTAAATCACTGCACATTCACTGCGCAGTGAAGACTTGCCTAGGTATCAAGCAGTACAGAAATAAATATATGAAGTAATTTGAGAAATGATTATGAAAATTCTTTTCTTCCTCCTTCTGTAAACGAAGCTGAGAAATGCCTATCTCCTGCCACTACTCTATATATATCCAATCTCTCTCTCTCTCTCTGGGTAAATTCTTTTAAGTGTCCTACATAAGGGATGTGAAAATTTGCAATGAATCAGGCTCTAAAAATCTGACAGCAAATCCCATGCTGAAACCCTAAGTGGAAAAGATTTCTGGAGAATGACTGGAATTCTGCCAAAAATCTTTAAGAGCTTGAATATCTTGGGGGAATATATAAAAACAAACTCATGATTCAGCTAACCAAGGCAGTAAAACAAGTTCCCAAAGGCAAGGATCAGTACTTTGAATACATTTGGGTGCTTCCTTTCATTCCTGTTTCTTTTCCCTTCTGCCTTTTTCTCGATTCCTTTCTCTTTCAAACATAGAAAGGTGGGCTTTAAAAGTTACTTTTCCTTCTCACTCAGCCAACAGGAAGGGTCATAAGTAGGGCAGCCAGGAACTTTGAAAGCTGCATGACTGTTCTACTTTAGATACACATCCTCCCTCCTAAGCCCCAGCACAGTGTGAGCTCTATCACAAATTTATAAGCTCCAGTTCTGTCCTGTACACTACCTAGTCCAGACATGTAACCGTCATCTTAATTATAACTCAAATGTAGAAAGTATGCCATCATCACCTTTCATGATTAAAACAGGATAAAGCATTTATAGCAGTGCCTTATAAAATGATATATAATCTCCAGCACGCAAAAAAAAAAACAAACAAACAAAAAAAAACCCTACTACTGCACAACTTAAAAATGCTTGTATGTATTGTCTGGTCTGGAAAAGGGATCTCTCTGGTTCGAAGAAGCCTGTCTGACCTCCATGAATAATGAACTCTTTAAAAACTTCAAGAAGAATCCTCAAAGAGATCAATCAAGTCAGACCAAAGGGAATGACAAGAATAAAAGATTAAAGAAATATCTCTGCTATACTCTTGATGAAGTTGATTTAAGTACCTAAAAGTTTAATAGGTTTAACTGACAATGGCTAAAGGTAACACACTTCAGAGATCACATTATCCTTGCTGGAAGTATTATACACACATACAGTCTCAACTCATACAAACTTTCTAAAGTGTGTGGTTCTTGGCTATTAGTTAGGAAAGCACTGTGGCCATTAGAACATTATTGGTTCTCAGAAGTAACAGGAAAATAACATGTTTTAATCAACAAAGGGAAAGTTACTAGGATCAAGAAAACATCAGCCATATCTACAGGTATTAGCAGCTGATTTCACATGAATGGGTAATTGATTGACATCAACACTTTTCACTTTTAAATCAGTTTTGATATAGAAGAAGAAAGGCTATGCAACAAGAAAAGAATTTCTGTTTAGAAGTATTGTAGAACAAGAACACTAAGGATTGTTTAATGACTTAGTAGGGCTGACACTGAATTCCCAAGAAGAGGTCTCAGCTGTTCATTATATATTGTGCTTCTAGGAAGATGGATAATTTTCTGCTATTACAAAGAAACTGGTAGACATCCCTGTTTATGATAAAAATGAAATATATAGATGTATATATATATATGTACGTTTGTTTGTTCTTAAAAATATCTATATGGTTGTGGGTTTGTTTGTTCATTTGTTTTTGTTTTTTGTTGTTCTTGTTTTTTTGGCGTTGTTTTTTTTTCTGGGAAAATTTATCTCAGATATAACAAGCAATAAGCTAAGTTAATATTCTGAGAAAGAAGGCAATCTCATAATTTGGTAGTTGGACTAGATGGCCTATAAAAGTCCCTTCCAAATCAAATGATTGTATGACTCTGAAGATCACACTGTCTTATTAGTGCTCCCAAGGAACTAGGGAATACAACCAGGAGTATTTAGGATAACAACATTGTTTAGATAAATCCCTTAGTCTTATGAACCATAAGAAGTATGTTGCATCATAAATCTCTAGCACATTTAAAATTTGTGTCTAGTTCTTGAACTCTTCAAAAATACTGAGCCAGTAGTCAAGAACAAAAGTTAACACTGAGTCAGAAATAAAGAAAAAGCATCCATGACTTCAAGACCCCGGACCCCGGACAATGTATTTTTGAGTACTTTGACATTCAGTCTCAGGAGTAAACAAATGTAAACAAACCATTCCACCAGAGTTGTTGGGCCTAGTATATAGTACCGTGTAATTCAAGGATATACAGTAAAGCATGAGAAAACTATGCCACACCATTAGAGACTACATCTCTACAAAACTAACTAAGAAAGGACTGTATACCAGCCCTAACAATTTCAGGATCAGAAAACAAAGAGTTTAAAGTTATCCCATTGTTATCATCTAGAAAATATTTCTGCCAATAGAAACTGCCCTTCTGTTAGTGGAGACACAAATAAACTTCAAATTGAACAAGAATGTGAGAATATTTCAACAATCAAATTTCTGATTTATGAACAAAATAGCTTATTTCTATTGCATGTTTCCTCATTTGAGAAAAACAATACTTGGTGCCAGCCAAGAGTATGAAGGAGAACAAACTCAACGTACTTTAAAAATGCAGACAACCTCAGGAAGGAGAACTGCTCTAGTAACAGACTTCAAATGATTCACAGATTAAAATAATTCACCAAATCAAAGTTTCAGTTTGCTGAAACAGACTTAGCAATTGGCTGCAAATGAGTCCGATGTACAAACAAGGAATTAGCATTGTCTGTAACACATAAGATATACTTGTTTATTTAAGTAAAGACGGGCTGCGTTTCATATGCTTATCATCAAATATTGCATTAAAAAACACAACAGTTTCATAATTTATCTGCATAAGGTATAAAGGGATAAGAGTTTCACTGTCACCTGTATTCATTAATATCAGCACAGAACACTTATTACAAGTATATAATTTAGTGGCAAACTCTGATGTGAACAAACCTACTGAACACCAAGTCTCACCATATAGAAATATAACACTCTTTTGAAATGCCTGGTGCATAAATTTCATACTTCCATAATCCCCCTGACATATATTTCCAATTGTTAATTCAAAGAGAAAAAAGGAGACATGAAACATGGGCAAAATATTCATTCATTCCCCTCTGATGACATGCATTTTTGACTACTTTTATCACAATACAAGTGAGACCTTCTTAACTGACTGAAAGACCCTTGGTAAAAATACTGATGCTGGTCAGACAACAGAGTAAAGCCTTGTAATCAACACTGAATAGGATGAGTAGCAGACATTCCTAAGAATAAACCTGCAAGAAAAAGATTGGAAAAATTCTATGAACTCCATAATTTAGACAACAAAAAGGAGTAGTGTGAACTCCTGAACTTAAATCAGAATTAACAACTCTGTAAATATAATAAGAGGTAAAGCAAACAAATCACAAACTTTTCAGAAAAGAATCTGAGGGGATTCCAAACAGCATATGAATCAGCAAAGCCAGGCTGTTTCAATAGCTAAAGACAGAAAAATAAGAACATTTTAAGAAAGGCAGCCTTCCTAGTCCCTCACTTTTCCTATCCCCAAAGCTGGGCATTGTGTGAGCGGGGTGGCATCCTCTGAAAGAATGTCCAGGGGAAAACAACCTAGAATGTAAAGAAGGAATCAACCTCTTCAGTCCAGAATAAGAGGGCTTTCTGAAGGAGCATCATGATTGTCTTCAAGTACACCAAAGGCAGATGCAGAAGACTGACAGGTTCTTTTTACCCATCTGGACCAAGACAAAAACAATACATTTAATTTATGGTTGAGAAGAAGCATTATAAAAATCAGGAAAATGTTTCTAGGGTGGTGGTTGTTAAGGGTGTTCCATTTTGGTTTTTAAATATGGTTAGAAAAATAAGACTGAGAACAGCTTAACATCCTTCCTTGGGTTTTGGGATAAACATTTTACAGTATCTTACAGTCTCTTTCTTTGCATCTTTTGTCTGACGAGTTATAGAAAAACTCCTCTGTTAATCTTAGAAGTTAAGTTAAAATCTGTCAGACAGGGATTTTTTCTGGAGTCTTTGATTTTGCATGCATGTGTGCACTTACACACATAATCTTCTGTGACTGTGTACACACATTCATATGTGTACAAGTCTGTGCATATACACATTCTTCTGTGAATGTGGTATCCTTGACTATGTGAAATTTAGTTTAAACAGTTAACAGTTAACAAAGACTTCTCCCCACTGCACATCAGTAGTGGAAAGGGTTGGAGCATGTGGGGTAACTGCTCTGCAAGGATATGTTGTTGCTGTTATTATTCCCCAGCACTTTTTCCCAAAGTAAAGCAGATGTAGAGAGGTATGAAAGAGAATATGAAGATGCTTTTTATCTTTTAATGGTAGTAGGCATGGTTCTCGTTGCATTTACATCTACTTGCAGCTCTGACTTGAACAAAATGACAGTAGTTTAAAATGATTAGAAGAGTGAAACAGGTCTTTGTAGGATTATATTAACATATGAAGATTAATATATGACTTATTGACCCAAAGATTTGTTCCACATGGATAAGTAGGAGTACTGAACAAGCATGCTTAATGAGACTTGCACATAATAGCCTAATAACGGAACTAGAATATGATACAAAATAAACAACCAAGCAACACAGACTATATCTAAACCTGGTGAATGAAGGAGACAGTTATCCCCAGCATCCAGACCAAATGGTTTTCATTTACACTTGGCAGCATGATTTCTCCATTTTGGAATATCTAAGCAAATTTTTCCTCAGTATTGCATTCCCACTCTACAGTTTCAGTGCCCTGAGTGGCTGCCCAATGAAAAGCTAATGAACTATGAGCATTTCACTTAATCACACCAATACATCACCTCTGCTCATTACTACACAGCCCAGAACAGCAACACACACGAAATTTGAGAGCACGCTCAAGTTAGAAAGGAAGACATGAAGGAAGTTAGGTAATCTTATTATGAGAAAAAAGTTTCTAAACCCCTTTAAAAGTTTATGAGATGGTCTGATGAGACCAGAAAGGAAAGATATTCTCAAGTGGAATGTAGAAGAAACCAGCCACATTACTTACACTATGGGCAGAATGGGAATTTACCCTAAAAAGATATAGCTGCTTCCAACAATGAAGAAAATAATTTGCAATGTTAAAAAATCATGATGATACAGTTTTTGAAAAGTTTCCCACTCCCTGGAAATATTGTATGTCTTTATTGTTCCTTCTACAATTATATAAGCATGAGCATGGAGGGAGAAGAAAAATCCCAGTTTACACAGGACATTAGAAAATTTTGATTATATCAACTAAAAAAGTCTTTAAAGACTTTTCCAGCATCAAATGTCCCCTTGACTCTCCCAGCTCCTAGTAGTCACTGTTCCATTATCTCAAAACTCCCCAGGCTCCCTGGGTTGCATACATGCAACATAAATGAATACTCTCCAAACTTCAATTCTGTGGTTGTCAAAACCAGATTCTTGCTGGAACTGTGATGAAGAACGTTTCTCTTCCCACCTCCAAGTAATCCTCCTGCTAGCAGCATATGGCAGGAAACCATCTCATTTTGATACAGAAAGAGTAGAGGGAAGAGAGAAAAACTGAATGGCAAAACCAAAGGAGAGGGGCACAAGAAAAACAGACATACAGGTATCTCTAGGGAATTTTTTTGGGAACTAGAAGAATGGGGGGAAGCTAAAGATGAAGAAAATCAATCTCATGAAGTAGAAGAGCTTGAGGCTACAAAAGATGTCTGGCAAGGAAATGGAGACATAACAAAAACAGATTAGAGGAAAAAGAGAAAAAAGAGACAAGCTGCTGAAAGAAAGTGAGCAGAAAATTTTCTGCCCAGGAGAGAGGTTTCTCTATAGAGCTAGAAGTGAACCCCAGCATCCAGTATTGTTTGACCATTACAAAAGCTAATGTCCACATATCTTACACTGATCTAATGATTATTAATACAAGACAACAACTAAGAATCAGTTATTCCATTAACTCGAATAACAGAAATCTGAGCTGTTCACCTAAACCATTATGATTTACCTCTCTGGAAGAGCACTGATCTCTTTTTCAAAAGAAGGAATTTATCTGTGCATATGTACACGAAGAATTCACAATGAATACTGCTGAATTTGCAAAGTCAAAGAGAAAGAAATGCTAGAATCTAGGTTAAGTCTAGCTTATGTAAACACTTTGTGCAGATCTGTTAGGCTGTAAACATATAAGGTCTGCAGATGGCACTTGTCAGGGATGAAGATGCATCAGATAAAAACTACTACAAACTACTACTACTAAACTACTACTATAAACACTCTTTTAAAATTATTATTACTGTCTGTATTTCTTGTTTCTTGTAGTTTGCTGTTCTGTCCTTTTACATTTGTTTCTACAGTTTTATTTCTATTCTTGCAGCAAGTGCAGAGAAGGGGAAAAATTCTATGAACAAATTCCTTTTCTTATAACAGTCCATATGAACTTCCCCCAAAAAATGTGTGCACCAGTGTCTGTATCACTGTACAAACAAACCAAAACAGACAATGTTCTTTGACTCAGAGCAAGTGATGGCACAGTCCAGGTCTGCATGACTAATGTCTCCTCCTCATCCCAAAACAGACTGAGTGCATCTGAATTAGCTACTAGCAACCAACCTGGGTACTCAGGTTCTGTCTTAACTCTGACTGGGCAGAGTTCAGCTGACTTCAACCTGAATATAAAAAAGTTATAAGGAGGGCAGGCTGATATTTACAAGGGGTGGAGAACTATTAACCCATCTTTAAGTTAACATGCCTTCCCTGCTTCCATTAGTAGAAAACAGACAGTAACAATAGAATTTTGCATGACAAGTGTGTGTTGTGTAAATAAAAACATCATTAGATATACATAGGGCATCTTCAGATCTGGTGTTTCTATATAAGTGTTTTTGACTTTAAAACTTCAGTACTGTGCTTTTAGTATCTTTTGCCTGTGTGCTATGTAATTCACACAGAGACAACAAGCCCTGCATGGTAAGTGGGTCGACAATCCCAGAAAGAGAGAAATATATATCGTGAGAAGCAAAACAAGGGAAGTAACCATGGGGCTGGAAAATGAAGAACTTCTAGCAGACAGCATTCAGGGTTTATGTCATAGCATTGAACAAAATGCACATGCTATACACATGCATCATTAATTCCTGAAATAATATGTGCAGCATAGAATATCATTCTGTAGAAATCAGTTGGTAGGTAGTTTTTACAATAGCAAGATGAATTCACAGTATGGAATATGTTGATTATTCACATCAGTCCCTTTGAAATCTTAAAGAGGTAGTAATCAAAGATATAAATCTCTCCTACATATAATTAGATTACTATTTATACCCACTGTTGCTAAAACCAGCCTAAGAAATTACTTTTAGGGCACCACTACTGAAGAAATAATCTCTTTAAAACAATAATCACTAAGGTAAGTACAATTTATATGCCTATTTTTTATAAAGAGAATGCATAATGCAAGTATTTAGGAATACTGGATGTCTTTTCCCATTTAAAAGTTTGATAATAGCATTTTCATTCTTTGAAGTTATTATTTTCTTATTTTCTTTATTATTATTATTATTATTATTTTTTACATTAAACCACAGGCCTGGAAGCATCCTCCAGTGCACCAAGGTACAGTGACATCTCTCCACAGAAGACACCTACTGAGAAGAGCAAGTTTTGTATTACTGAAAGCACAGGTTATGACTAATGTAGGATCCTGTAGGGAATATTATAATACTGAGACAATTATGATCAACAGACTAGAACTAGAGTTATCTCAATAGGCTCTTTATCTTTTAGGAACACATTAGGAATGCCAAAAGATTGCGAATTTGTATAACTTGGTCTAGTAGTTCACTCTTGCTGATTTACATTTTATTTCCCACGAGAACTGTCCTGACTTTTTTTTTTACAGGAAACAGAAGGCATAGTAACACACAGTCAGTAAAACTTAGAAGTGTCTAGTATCATCTTCTGACTAAATGTATCTTAATAAAGACAGATATCCCTAATCCCTGTGTAAAAACATGGACAATTTTTATTTTGTGTAAATATCCTGAGATATAGGTGCCAATGACCAGCTACATCACAGTGGAGCTCTATAGGCTTCACTTAGAGATCACTGATGCCCTTTGCAGTTGGTTGATACCCTGCAGTGTGTACCTTCATTAAACACCAAGCACATGAAGAACACTGACAATAGGAACTACCTCTAAGTCCATTGCTGGAATAACCCAGGTGGACAAAAGATCACTATATTATGCTTAGATACAGATTACTTTATTACATATTAAGTTACAGGATCTAGAAACAAAAGAGACTGTGCCTTTCTTCACATTTATAAACCTTGGTAAACTTTGTTTCTCATTTTAGTAGTGGAGTTGCATGACCATGTAGGTTGCTTTACGCAAAACAGATTTCTTAACTAACTCAGCAGCCCCCAAAAGAACTTTGCTCATAACTTTCTCACATGAAGTCAGGGACAAAACTGGCCAAAAGTTCTCACAGCACTGTGGTAAAAGCAACCATATAGAACATGCCCCCTCTCCCTCAAGGAGTCACTTATTTCCCTGTTAATATTTATATATAGGGATCTCAGAAATTGAAAATAAATATGTTTGAAATTATACAGTGTAGTAAGAATAGAATCCCAGTTCAATGCGGTTTTCCATAAATAATCCATAATCCAGCTCTTGTATTTAAAATAGTTTTAGTTTCATGCTCTTTCAACTTTATTTCTTCTATTAAAATCTTCATCTGAAGACCTTCGCTAATAGATGTTTTTCTTTGTTAAGAGGCCTCTGTGTATTTCTCTAGATATTGCAAAACGTAATACTAGTCAAGTTAAACTGAAATTATAAAACTCAGAGTTTAAATATAATTCTTCATATAAAGTTATTCTCCCATATGGCAAAATACAGTTGTCCTATGCTGTTACACTTTCCAGTAATTCAACAATAGTCCTAATGCATGTACATTGAGATTTTGATTTTTAGTTTGTTACAAGTTTATGACAACTGAATGTAGCATTTCATCAATTCATGTCACTTAAAGGTATCCTTTAAACGCTCTTCTCTTAATTGATCTCAAAACAGGTTCTGCTTAATTGTATGAGTTAAATGAATTACATATAGATATCGATCACAACCATCATACAGATTTTAGCAGAAGTAACTCTTCTTCCTCTAGGTGCAAAGTCTCTTCAAAACCACATTCATCAAATTAATCTGCATATATAGTTTTGTATTTGCTTCTCTTTATTTATTAGAGACAGCATGATTGGTACAAGAGATTGAATTTTGCCACTATTTGAGATTTGTTATACATGGACTACACAGCACTAAAATTAAAGTCCAGGAGTTGAAAGATGAGGAGAATGACCAGGAAAATTTTAAGATGTTTCCTATTTCAGATACATTTTGACTCGGCTGCCTGTATTTTACTGGAAACTGGTTATTTGTTGTTATTTACCAGCAAGTAACAGTGCCTAAAGGGAAATCTCACTCTAGTTAAAGATCAGCTTATGTACTCATCATACCAAGGTTTACAGCTCTTAAAGCACAGTAACAGAAGCATTTACATTGAATTTGTTGCACAGGAACTTCAAATGGCAGGACAGCCATTTCTTGCACAAGCATTATATTTAGCTGGAGGCAGCAGAGGCACATTAACAGGGAAGAAGGAACTTCTCAAAATTGTCTAGAAAATAAGATGAGAACGGAGAAATGCTTCAGCATCAATTGCCAATATAAAATCATTTACTTTTTTCTGAACATGCTCCCAAGGTAATGGAATGCTTTATGTGTCCTTGGAGTTTTCAAAATTTCATTAGTTTATCTCTGTGCTGTTTAAACTTTTCTTTTATTAAAAAAAAATAATAAATTGTTTTTGGTTTATTTTCCTTGTGTATATGCATGTATAGAAATGAATATTAGTTTTAAACTTCTAGGGTCTAGCACAACAATTTTGAATCAATGCCAATGAACACATCAGTGTTACAGTCGTTCTATATTAAACTAACAGTTTTTACAGCATTTGAAAAGTTTTTCTTAACTAAAATATATTTTCTATGTTCTATAGTTGTTGTCCATTGGATAACAAGGTCCTAAAGATTAATGTTTCAACATCACCTTTTAAATGCTTAAAATAAAAACACAAATCAAGTGCATACCAATTGTTGTTCCTCCCAGTATTATTAAAGTCTCCAGGAAGTCTCAGTCTAGATAAACTGATCTAGGATATGAAGTGGCAAAATTAAGGAATGTAATTTCTCCGAGGAGAAAAACTCTAGGAGATGGAAGAGAAGAAAGATTTCATAAAATTCAATAACAAAATGGCCAAAAATATTACAGCAGGTAAATACAAATGCAATATTTAGTTAAATCACTTGGACAGAGAGTTTATGTTGTTTCAATTCTGAAGGCTAGCTTTTGAATAGAGGTGTTCTTGTGTCTGGCAGTACTACTTATATCTCATTACCATTGTGTTACACCCAATGCTAATTTCTGGTATTGATATTAAAAATAATTTAAAAAGTAGAAGTAAAAATGAAAATAAATACGACCACCAAGTTTAATTTCTGAACAGGAGAGATACTTATTCACATTCCTTAGTTATTTTCTAAGAATGTTGTTACAGGTAAAATCTTTAGCCATAGGGAACCTTATCACAGCTTTCTTGATGAGAAGACTGGACATTATGAAGGGCTGGATTTCTCCCCTGTAAATAGTGAAAGAAGTTCACTCTCTCACTAATAGTACCAAGCAGATGGAAAAGCAATGAAACAACTAAGTCATTCCTACTTGGAAACCTTCAGATATTTAGGGGTCATTCAGAGAGCACATGGGTATCATTTCAATATGTCTTTTTCCTGTCTATTTGCTACCATTGCCTAAGACTCATCTTTTTACTGAACAAGCAGCCAAACTGCCAGAAATATTTAGCCCCACCAACAGCTGCTGATCCATGGATTCTCTGTTTGGTAATTCTTTCTATTGTCTAAACTGCAACTGTTCTCAAAGCTTCCTACAGGTAAAGAAAAAAAAATCAACAACTCTACTGAGTTCTTGTATGTAAAATGCACACGTAGCATTGAAGCATATTATTAATACCTAAGTACTGTAATCCTAAGAAAGCTGCATATCTAGGTATAAAATATATAACCTTGTGATTTGTGTCATAAATGTATGGGCATGGAACACCTCCCTTATGAGGAAAGGCTGAGAGACCTGGGTCTGTTCAGCCTTGAAAAAAGAAGACTCAGAGGGGATCTGATCCATGTCTATAAATATCTAAGGAGAGGGAGACAAAGGGACGAGGCTGAACTCTTCTCAGCAGTGTGTGTTGATAGGACAAGGAGAAATGGCCACAAACTGAGGCATAGGACATTCCTCACAAACGTACATGGGAACTTCTTCACAGTGCAGTGACGGAGCACTGGCACAGGCTGCACAGAGAGGTGATGGAATCTCCTTCTCTGGAAACCTTCAAGACCTGCCAGGATGCCTACCTGTGCAACCTGGTCTAGGGAGACTGCTCTGGCCGGGAGATTGGACTCAGTGATCTCTAGAGGTCCCTTCCAACCAATTCCAATTGTAGGACAATTCTGTGATTCTGTGATTCTGCAGATGAATAATTTGCACAAAGCTCACACCGATTTCCTTGCAGTGGAATTAAAGCTATCATAAAAACTGGCTCAAACTGCTACCACAGACAAATATCTAAATCCTACTGCAAGATCTAATCATGGTCCATCTTTAATAGCAGAGTTATTCAAGAAGTATAAAATGGGACTACAAATTGAATCATTCTTTCATTTCCACTTAGGGACTTCATACTGGTAGGTTAATGATTTTAAACTAATAAACCTCACCGAAGTTTGAAAGTAATCATTTATAAGTATGCATTTATGAAACGACAATAGCCATCTCATCTGTCTCTGAACTTCACACTCTTTTACTTCCAAGGCACATATATTTTAATTGCCTAGTTTCTCTGTTACCTTATACTATTCTTAGTGTAAGAAGTGTGATTGGATAAGCTTTATCACTTTAGCTGTTCTAATTTAGCATAGTCTTTTTTAGTAGAATATCTAATTTGAAATGGCAAAGGGTTAATTATAAATTTTACCAAGTGAATGTCCCAAGGAAAGAAAAAGATATAGAATAGTTAAATCAGTTAAAAGTTAATTTTAGAATCTAATTTCTACTTCATATCTTTCTTTATGTGGTACTCTTCTATTAACCCTACAAATAGAGAAACTGCCTAGAACATTCTGAATGCCACTCCAAAACCAAGGAAAATAAAGCATTTGTTAAACAAGGACCCTAAGTAAGCTTTTATTGAATTCAATATGTTTATCCACCTGGCTAATTAAACATGAGTATCTAAAGATTTATATGTCTCATTTTAATTATAAATAGATGTAATTATATGTTAACAAGTTCAGTTCTCTTTATCTTTCATAAGCTCAGGCTTCTGGACACTTCAATTTGACTGTGGCTGTTTATTAAAACTCTTTATAGATTCTGGTATTTTCAAAGATTTTATATTAATATTTTGAACAAGATAGCTTCAGGGAAGCTAAAATTATTTAAGATATCAAGCAAATCTCTGTTGCTCAACAAAAATGTGTACAGGCATAAGCACAGATGACTGCTAGAAATAAGGCCCAAACAAAGTCTTTGCATTTGAAATCTAAACCCAGAGCCTCGTATTTTGAGAAGCGTCAGCTGATGAGATTTATTTTGGTGAAAATGTTGCATTCAAAAATGAGACTATTTCAGGCATGTCTTTGGCTTCCAAAAGTCCTATTCCTGCACTGACGTGCTGAGGTTCAATAAGATCCTCCCCTGCTTCCAACTCTTTCAAAGATGTTCTCTGAAACTACAACAGCAGACAAAGCAAGAAGCACGTAGAAGAGTACTTCAGCTAGTCTGCCTCTTTTCTCCCTCATTGCTCATGTCTAGTAATTGCTCATTGGCTGCTCTCTCAGCTGGCCTCATTTGTTTGTTCTGACTGAAAAGGAAAAGCTCATCTTCTCAAGAGATTGACAGTGCAATGCAGCAATCTACAGTGCTGAATTCTCATGATATTTTCTAATCTGAGCCAGGTAGTCTGTTCCAGAAAGAAACAGTAGTTTTAAAGGGCTGCAAATAGGTACAGCAGGTGAGTACTCTTGCATTTATGTTTCTATTCTCAGGACAATTATTTTGGTCAGTCATATCAATCTTACTCATAGAAGAACCTCAATACACAGGAGAAGGACACCAGGGAACTAGCAACACTGCTCATTCACCATGGGAATTTGAGCAAATCAGTTTGAATAAATTAGTATACTGTTCAGTTCTCAGTCTGTTCCAATTCTATAATATGAAAATGATGTAACTTTTTAACATGTCTAAGGTACTCTCAGTTACTTGAGTGATGAGAGGCAGGCATTATTTGATTTTAAGCAGATTTTGAATGATGTTTGGGAGATTCTTCCAAACCTTATTGCATTGAAATGGAAGTTGTACACCAAAATCCTTCAAGCTTATTTGTTAAAGTCAGAAAGTCACTTTTCCTGCTGACTGTGTCATATGTCGATAATTTTCTCAAACGTTTGCAACTGGCAAGAATTCCTCATAAAACTCTCAAACAGACCATTTGTACTCTGTGTCTATTAAACACATTCAGAAAAAGATAAATTTTGCAACTGGCAAATGGAAAGAAGGATTTTTTTCCACATAAATTAAATATAATGAGAATCTTGAATCATGTAGCTGCTACACAAACTGAATCTGTCACCTGCTTCACTTCTACATCAGGGCACATGGACTTGTCTCTTCATTTAAGTTGCCAGTTCTCCACAAAATTGGTGAATAGAAGGGACTCAGGCTGTAATTTTTTCTACTATCTTTGATTATTTATTTACAAGTTTAGGGGAAACATGCCAATTTATTCAAATAGAACTACTAATACATAGTATAAGTGTTGATGCATTTCTAACTCTTCTGGTTAGGAATCTAATGCAAAACTTGTATTTTCTGATATTTATGTATTTTGCTGAACCCTCCTTGTAATCATAATTTTCCCCATAACTTGTAATATCTTTGTGTTTTACTCAATTGGAAGTACCTAACAATGCACTGTAATTTGTTATGTCTGGCCTCTAGATGATGCTACAATGCTTTTAACCCTCTGTCTTTTAGTTGTATGGTACATGCAAACAACTTCAGATTATAAATTTGGTACAGTAGCTTAAAAGCAACAGAAAAGTGACTCTGTGTACAAAAAGCAAAAGCACAGAAGGACTGAGACATTTTTTATTTGAAAGCTTCAACTACAAGTAGACTGATGTTAAGCACAAAAGAAAAGATATTATTAGAACTGCTCTCCTGCATTTCATGGTGAAGACAGAGACATCAAGAGTGGATTAAATTTAATTATTGCAATCTGTAGCAACAGCTCTTTCAATTCTCATCCTGCACCCTTAGTTTTCCTCATGACCATAAAGTGCCTTTCAGTCACAGAATCATAGAATCACAGGGATTAGAAGGGACCTCAAGAGTCCATAAAGTCCTGCCACCTTGCTAAGGCAGGTACTGGAGTAGTTGCAAGAAGAAGAGGAATTGCATCAGGAAAGACAAGTGTCTTGTTTGTTTTAGAAGGTGTTATGAAGGAACATGGTAACTCTTGAGAGCTCAATAATCCAAAAGCATTGCAGGAGAAAATTCATCTTTGTCGAAGTGACCATCTTAATCTATATCACTGAGATTCCAGACCCTTCATAGTATATAACAAGGTAGCTTTGAATTTATCAATACTGGTTTTAATTTGATGCCTGAAATTAAATCCTTTACTGTCAAAAGAGTGCAGTGTGACACTTACAGGATGCAATGTGACACAGAAGTCCTGTTTATTCAAATACTTTGTAACTTCTGGGTCAAGCAAATGCCATATTGTTCAAAGGATAATATCAGAGCAATCAGAGGGGGATGAGAGCTTGTCTGCCTCCCAGGCAGTGGCTGGGTCATGGGTAAAGCGGGGCAAGTGGTGGTGGGAGGCTGCCAGGCCTGAGACTGAATGTGGGTGGGCAAGAACCAGGGCTGGGTCCTGATGTACCATCGCTCAAAACTTCTGTACTGCCAAGGACACTTCCTGCTCCACATAACTTCCTGTCCACCTGCTGCCTAAGAGCGTGAAGGGATGCAGGAAGAACACATTTATGGCTCTGCGAGTGAAAGCTTTTAGCTATAACAAGAGTTATAGGCAGATCTCCAAGAGTGTTAGAAAACAAAAGTTGCTTTGTTTTGTTTTTGACTTTTTGTGTGATTATTTTTTATTTTTATTATTGTTTTGTTTTCAAGAATCAAACGGAGTGCAGCAAATGATAAATTTATCTCAGATGTTCTCCCATTTGTCAGTGTGGAAAATGGCTTATTACTGTGAGTACATGATGAAGCTCTGACAGGTACTGGAACCTTGACACTGTTACAAAGTAATCATATTATTTCCAAAACTTCAAAAGAAAAGGTAGTAACAGTTACATGCACTTTGTTTTAACCCATAGAAAGCAAGGTCCAATTATTAAATCTACATTTTTCACCTAATGATTGCTAGTGATTCCAAAGTAGTGGTCAGACAATTACAGCTACTATGTGATGCTCATATCATGTCATGCTACACTGTCATGCTCAGACTCCTATCTAAGTTGTTTGGCAGTAAATGAAACTGCACATTTATTATATTTACATCATTTATATATTATTTAACAATTGACAGATACTGTACTCCCAATAAAGGATATATTTTAATTTTTTCAGCCTATAAATTTGAAAAATGATTCATTAACATTGTTGATTTTGTATCTGATAATTTCCTTCAAATCCTGACAGAATGTCCAAAGAACTGATCAGCTGAGAAAGCTGCCCTTTAACCTCACATCCGACTTGTTGATGATAAGGATACAGAGAGAACTATTTCCCCTTTGCCATAAAGCCTATTACCTACCATAAGGCCAAGGGAATATCCTGGCTTATGCTTTTCTGCTATCCCTGATGAGTCGACTTTCTGTAACACATTTCTCAATTAAATTAGCTGTCAGACACAAACTGGGAGCCTAAAAACTGAAGAAGGCAATAAGTTAATGAATTCATCATGTGCCCAAAGATGACCGTTCATACTAGATTTTTATGAAAGAACAAATTACATGGAGGGCATACTCAGCATCACCCAATGGTTCACTGGCAGGTAAGTCAGTCTAAACTGTAGTAGAGAAAGAAAGGAACTTCATATCATTTTTTTTTTTCCTCCTTTAGCTGCCCAAGATATCAGCATTTGTGGCCCACAGAAAAATGTTGGTGTCTATGGTTCTGTGAAAGCTTATTGCTGGGAGATGGGAGTCCACATTTGCCTTGCTAGTGTTTAGGTAACCAGCTTCTGTGTATACCTCAGGAAATTGCTATAAGACTTAAAAAAATAAGAGATTATCTTATGCTTCCATGGTCTACCTAAGTATTGCTCAACAGTTTGTCTGAACAAGTGAATCTGCAGTTACATATCATTGTTCATAAATCAGCAAGGCAACAAAGGATCTTAAGGTGTGGAGGGAACACTGAGAACTAGCAGCTGATGAATAGGCATTGCTACATTTTCTGACAACTCTGCAGGTAGAAGAGAGTTTTTTGTGACAGTCCCTTTAACAGTAACCACTTCCATGTCTTGATTAGATGGTGATGGCACATCCAGTGAGACAAGAATTCCAGCAGGCAGTGCAGAAACAGATGGCAAAGCCACAGCATTCTCCTGCCAACTGCCTGGGAAGATCTCTCTGTCCTGTAATAAAGATGGCATGAGTTCAAGTGTGTTCCCAGACTAGTCACTGAATAGGACAAGAGGTACCTCAGGAGCATGGCATACTAACAAAAAAACCTATGAGGAAAAGGCTCATGAATGTCCAGATTCTGGTAAGTGTGAAATCCCATGTACTTACTGGAAACCTGTGGCATTTCATTTCATTTCCAATTGGAGATATAAAAGTGAAGCATTGCATATACTGACATATATCTGCAAAATTGAAGCTTGGTTTAGAACCCCAAATAACATGATTAATTTGTTCTCCTTCAGAATGTTAACCTATGTATTTCTTTTAAATATTGGCTTAAATTTTTGCAGATGTGCTACTGTAGATGAGAAAACAGCCAAATCGTTCCAGGATGGAACATTTGTAAGAAGATGATATTTCTTCATTTACAGATATTTTTAGTACTTAATTTCCTTTCAGACATATTTCACTGATGTTACCACAAAACAGCATAGTATAATTCCATGCAATCTTCAGGTTACAAGACTGATTATGTAAAGAGTTATCTGGGGTTATCGTTCTACCCCTACCACTGTTCTCACTTTTCAGAAGACATATAAATAGTATTGTCTTCTCCATAATATTTCCAGCACAGCCAAGTCCTACACATTAATTACAGAAGAGTAAACACTGAAACACACATTACTATGTGTGGAAAAGACAAGAGTGAATAAACCTGACCAGTGTGAAGGTTTAAGTTGTATGTCTTTGGTAAAGGCTTTTCATGTAAGTAAATAATGAACAGATAATGAACAGACAAATAGTTTTCTCTATATTCATTCTAAAATAAAACCTCCAAACCACTACCTGTTGTAATAGTGTTAGCATAGCTATTTAGGCTATTGTGAAACAATACAATTTAATTTCTAAGGATTAATAAGTCAAGGTAGACTTGGTATGTGGCTGATTTGTTTCACCTATCTGCAGTCAACATCCATTTCACTGCTCCAGAACTCTGACACGGTATATAACGTCTGAAATAGATAAAAAAAATCCTCCAAGTTTTGTGCCAATAGATGCAACCTTGGCTACAGCATTCAACCTCCATAGCCATACTGTACAGTCATTTGGATTTCTCTAAGGGGACTATTTTAAAAGAGTGTGGATGTAGAAGTTTGGCTGAGCTCTGAGAGGAACTAGCCATGATCGACTCCATGGCTCTGTGTGGCTGTATGCCCAGTCAGATTTTCCACTGTGGTGACCAGCCAAGGTTTAATCAGGCACTGGTAAGGGCACAAGGCAAGAGGACTGCTTGCCAGGAAGCAGTTAATCTGTCAAAAAGAATTGAGCTACATTCATTCAAAAACATGACGTTAAACCGGACCAAAGCTTTCAGGCATGGGGATTTTAATCTGGGATGAGATTCCCTAAAGTTAGTTTTGTATATTGCAGAATCATGGCCTTAAGGCAAGGGGATGAAGTCAGCAACAGGCTGAAGGTCAGAGCAGAGTGTGCAATATGTCAAATGATTCAAAGGATAAACAGACTCAGGAAGGGCAAATACACAGCTCCAGAGAGGCAACACAATAGGCTGACCTTCTCAACTTTCTTTCTTCAGCCTACCACGTCATTAGACGTAGACGCAGGCAAGGAGATAAAATAAATGAAAGATGGATCTCAGCAAGTGGTCGGGTGTTCAGCTACTGGCTGCTCCAGCTGCCTTGTGTAACGAAGTGCAGAGATGAACACAAAAACAAGCACGGTGATTCTGGCCAGCTGTTTTAGCTTAAGTGACGACCTGAAAAATATTAGCAGATGTATTTTCAAACAATTAAAAAAAAAAAAAGGTGGAGAGGAAAGTTTTAACAAACACTCTGTTGAAGGTATAGATTTGATATATTTTCATAAAGCAGACAATGGGAAAAGGTCTTATTTGAAGGTATACACAATGTGAAGAAGAAACTAGAGATAATGGGGCATTTCAGTTGTTGCCTGCCCATAAGATATAAATTTGGATTACCCAAGCTTATCACAAATACACAACAAGCTCATCAGATTCTCATAGCCAAAAACATTCTCTAAAGAATAAAACATTTCCTTTTAAGATTTTCAGAAGAGAATATTAGGATTTTATTCTCAAAAGGTTTTGAAAACATTTTACTTATTATTAACAACAAATTTTAAATTAAATCAAACATTTAACCTGGAATACCCTTGATTAAACCAGCAAAACAAAACAAAAAAGTCAATTATTTGCACAGCTGGACTACTTATTAGTAAATAAAGGCAACACAATTGATGTTTGTCTATTGACTTCCACATTCAACCATAATGTGCTCTTTGAATACAATAAAAGCAAGAAAGACTAAAGCCCTGAACAACAGCTCTTTCACTAAAGGCAGAATCTCCTAGCATAGCTCCACATTAGCTGGTGGCTTATATCACTAAAATTTTGTTATAAATACTCCAAGAACATAAGAGAATTTGTGTAGGTGAAATGACCACCAAGAAGTTTATAACTGTCCTTCCCTTGGAGGCAAAAATTCAAGCCAATAAGATAAAATAAGAAGTTTCCTTTAAAGATTTGAGATCCAAAGCTCTGAGATGCTGCACAAGAGTTTTCACTGCCTTTGAAAACATTCTCCAGAAATAAAAAGTGGACCAAAGACAAGAAGGAAATAAAGCCGGAGGAAGGGGCTCCTCTGTCCTGCTGCTGAGCTGACCCTGGACTGATGACAGCTTCATTTTCCACTTGGAACAAGATGATTTTGGAACTCCCCCAACTGTATGAGAAGTGCTCCCAAAAATCCTGTATGACCCTCTTGTGACCTGAAGCAGAGTCCATCAGTGTGGGTGAGTCAGATCAGTTAACAACTTGTCAGAATTAAAATTAAAATAGATAGATAGATAGATAGATAGATAGATAGATAGATAGATAGATAGATAGATAGTTAGATAGACAGACAGATAGATAGATAGACAGATAGATAGATAGGTTAGGTAGATAGATAGATGAAAGAGACAAAAGGGAGTGAAAGACCAGGAAAAACATATTCCTGCGCTTTCTGGCTAAAGGATGTGATGAGCGCAGGGCAGCTCATTTGTTCCATTCCAAACTAAGAACCAGACCCCATTCCCCCATGGCTGTCCTGCACACAGTAAGCTTTCTGTATTTTAAGCAGTATGATCACTTTTAAAACTGTTTGTTATTTCCATACAAACATTAATTTCAACTGCATAAGTACCCAAACAAAGAGATCACTTCTCAGCCTGGCTCTGTTCCATGACCAAAGGGGTGGGGAAGGGAGGGACTGACTGTAGCTGAATCCTGAGCTAGCATAGCCCCACATACAGTGGGAGCAGCCCAGTATTTACTGCCATTTATGCAACAAGCTGGACTTTACAGCAATAGTGGTTTGGCAGAGCATGACTCTGTTTTGCATTCTTTCTACTGCAAAGGAGTTGTTTTTGCTGTGTTTATAACCAGGGAAGGAGTTCCCTCCTGTCTGAAGCCATAATGCAGACTGGCTAATTACATCCAGGCCAAGCACTTTTTGCACTGAAGTAGTAGCCAGGAAGACTCACAGAATTAGTGACTCTGATTTTTTATAAGACTTTAAAACATGAAGCCTGGAGCCTTCTTGCAAGACACACTTTTTTGACTCTCATCTTTTTCTTTGCTTTCACGGGACTGTAATGTATTGTCTTCTCATCTGAAATCATGAATGGTTCTGTGTAACTGGAAGTTTATGATTTCACTGCATGAGGAATTCATAGTAGCAGGATCATTTTATCCTCAGATCAGTTAGGAAGCATGTCAAAGACTAAGAAATGAGCATCTTTCTGCAGGTTATAGCAAAGAGGAGCACACAGAGCTGTACAGACATATCATCTGCACTCAGAAATGCTGGTTTCACAAACAGTAAATCAGACAAAGTCAATGCTCCACCTCCTTCCCTCTCATCTTCCTCTGGCTACCACTGCCTTAGCTGTTAACTCACCATACATCTCACCAGCCTGGGTCTAGTAATGAGAGCCAGAGGAGAATGAATAAGTCCCAGTGCTCCCAAAGGCTTCAGTCTATGCAGTGATATGTCTCTGTGCTGCACTTCTCAGCACAGTCAGTTCTTGGAATGTAATGATAGATCTTTCTTGCCTACATCATGTATAGTGAATTAGCATGCTGATCAGGCCACCAATTGCTTCTGGACTTGGGGTGGCCCAGCAAAGAGGCTCTTATTTTCATCATGCTCCTGTCAGAGTTGAGTGGGCACTCCACGTAAGGGACAGATTAGCCATATTCCTTAAGGCATTACAACTGATAAGAAAAAGCTCACTACAAGTAACTGAATACATGGACATACACCAAACATCAAAATCAAAATAGCCAGTAGCATCTGTAGCATGCACACCCTGGCACCAAATGGCTCCTGAAGCTCTGGCTCCACTGATGTTTTTACCCAGAGTTCATTGTCTGGAATATCTTCTTAGCAGCCTCAGACTCTACCCTATTCCTAAACAGTCCTACTTATGTCCCACTTCTCATCTAAAAATAGTATTCAAACAGCTTAAACATGAAAATAGAACATGTCACTAGATATCTAAGACATTTGAGTAGATCTGTCATATAAAGCATGGGAACCTCTTCTCTCATGGCCAGGCAGCAAGAGGCTAGACATATAACATCATCTAAAATGGCGGTAGTCCCTACTTTTTGGCACTTGTATTGTTCTCTAATACTCCTTTTGAACTATATTCATTCGGACTGACCTGCCCATAAATCTTCAGTGAGCAACTCACACCAACTGAAGCTAAGAAGATGTCCAGATTTGATTTAGAGTTGTTTATATTGACTGATCTTCCACAGGTAGATTCAAAGATAATCTGAATTATCTTCAAAGAAAATATTCAAATTTTCCAATATATCCTTCATCTTTTCCTAAATAAATCCTCCCCACTTCAATTCATTACATCCAAGGATACACTCCACTTATAAGAATAAATCAGATGAAATCTTGGACGCATGATGTAATTCAGTTTCTCAATTTGTATGTGCAGCTTGAATAGCTTTGAGATGCTACAGTAGTCAGTGTCAATTTATTACAGAGGATTACTATCATACACTACAAGTCACAGGGATGCCACACTAAAGCTGTGTTGCTGTGGGATTCAGAATATTTGGGGCTGGGGATTTACTGGTTTAGTACTGCTTTTGTTCCTTCTAAAACTCCTGTCATATTTAGACACTTACAGAATAATGTCTTTGCAAAGCTATGTTCCCTCATAAATTAAACTGCTTAGAAAAAGTGCTTAGTAATGATTTTACATTTTGGTTTAAGCACAAACTTTTTTAATTTGTTGTATTACAGTCTGTACTCCTTGTGCGACTATCAGCTAATTTAATAGCCTTCTTTTCTGGCTTCCCTTTTAGTTGAGGCTTTCATGTAGCCTTCAGCATATTTGATTCTGTTTCCAGGATTCACAAAAAAGAGGTCAATCTCCTCTGCCACAAGAATAAAACAGTGGCTTTTAAAATGACCAAGGATCATTATACAAAAAGGTCTCTGCACAAACAATTTCAGATCTCACACGAAAGGAGAGTTAAAAATGTAGTGTGATCCATATATGAATTTGATATAACACCAAAAATGATAGCAATAATTTTTGTGATAACGAACTAGCATGACGCTTCCATAACATCCTCTTTTGCCTTGTTTTGTTGGCTATTTGAAAAGAAGGCTCAATATAAAAGCATAGGCTTGATACCCTGGGGAAGCAGTACATGTAGAATAAACAAGAGACTTAATGTTATTATGACATTTTAGAGGAGTTTCTAGGCAGATTTAAAAGTTCTGTGTCTCAGATCCATGTTACGATATGTATAAATACATGATTTATGTGAAAGAGAGAAAGAGGAGAAAGAGGAGAAAGNGAAGGAAAATTTCACCATACCAAATATTTCCCTTTCCATGAGCACGTTCAAAGATTAGCCTAATATGCCTAGGTTGTTCACAGTGTAAATATTACACTACTGAACTGGCAGTGAGTAAAATAGATGAAAGGCTGTATTAATTCAAATTGTCCCTGTTTGTACAGAATTGCACCTATACTTCAGCATTAACTCTATTTGTAATATTTAATTGACGTAAGTACAAATAAATCATATACAGATTGTTTTTAATGGATTTGCAGCATGCATACATATTACATAACATAAGGTATTTTCATTTCACATTAATCATATGAGAATAATGTATTGGACAATAAAATACATTTTTGACAGGTTTGTGCAAGTTTGGATTTGTTCAGCCCGGATCTCCTTTTCCTAGAATTGTTTTCTAACTTACTTATTTATGTTTCAGCACTTTCCTAAGACATCTCTCCAACTGTAAGATTATTAAATACATTGCTACAATCCAGATTACTACTTCAAGTGTCTACATGTCTGAATCACATATTCATTTTGGATAATTTGTATACCCAGAAATCTATATAAAATCTTTCATTTTCTATTCATACTTACACTCTAAGAGTCTTGCATTTTATGCTGTTTAAATAAGAAACACAAAAAGAAATCTACTCACTAAAATCATGTAGAATCTATGCACACTTATGTAAGACAAGCACCTCACTGCCAAAAAGCAGCTATCTACTTCTGACAGGCATCTTCCTCCCAGTCAACCTTTATGTATTCCACAGGAACTAATTAGAAATGGATTCACTGCATCATATTTCAAAGTAAAATCCACAGTTCCAAGGTGTTTCCATGTCATTTGCCTGTGGATATTTGTTATATTTGATTATTGCAACCTTTGTGGTTCTACACATAGGTGTGAATAGTCAGCTTGGTGAGAACTCTGTGTATCCTTCACAGAGGGGTGCTGGTTCAGGACAACCACTTAAGTTGGGATATCTGTTGATATAAAGGTATAACATAAAATACTTTTATTGTTTTCTTCAAGGCACCCTCATTTGTAAACAGTTTGCTGCTGCCTGTACAATTAAGATACTCATTTGAGCCCTTTGTTCTATGCTTGCATTGTAACCATTAAACATCACAAACAATGGGAAGCATATGCCAGTTGTGTCACATTTTGGATATGCATCATACTTCATGTGTACTTAAGTAAATATAAGTTAGCCGATTATCACGGAATTCAGCAACAAAAAACAGGGCCAACTCCTAGTCAAGAAAGTTTACCCTAGCACCTGCAAGTTCTCATATCACCTAGTAGAATTCCTTCTTCTGGATGATAAGGTTCTTAAGATGTCATTCATTTCCATGCAGTGGGAATTTTTTTATTTGAATGTTTGAATGGCCTTTAAATTAACAGAGATATTGGTAATATTTAACTATTTTAATGAGGGAGATGATCCTGCTTATGATTCTGGAGCTCCAAAAGTTGTGCTGTCATCATAGCTCTTCAAAGATTACCGAATTTCAGTGTTTATCCGTTGTTACACTAATACCTCATACTTAAAATTTGGGTGCTGAATATTCTGACTAATTTCCAAATTTGAGGTCTTAAGAATCATCTCTAAAAAAAGCTAGAATCCCAGATGCATGCATATCTTTGAAGATTGACAACCCAAGTGCTGACCTAAGCACCACCAGGCTCTACTGATTAGTATCAAGAATTCCTGGCCACACTGACATCAGTGAGCAAACTGAAACCTTATATTTTGGCCTTAACATACATGGATTCCTTTAGTGTAATAGTGTGGCATGGCAGTTCAATGTGGCCTCTAGGTTCATAACAGGTATCAAAGTGAAAACACTCAGTCTTGTGCTTAATATGGAGAATACTTTTCTGATTTGTTTGTGTGAGTTTGGAACATTCTGTATAGATCTTTTAATCCCCAAAGTATTAACAGAGTAGTGATCACAGAATCACATAGTAGAATTTGGAAGGGACCTCTGGGGATCATCAAGTCCAAGACCCCTGCTAGATCAGGCTCTCTAGAGTAGTAGGTTGGGTTGCACAGGAAAACTTCCAGGAGTCTTGAATATTTCCATTGAAGGAGACTCCACAAGCTCTCTGGGTAGCTTATTCCATTGCTCTGTCACCCTTAAAGAAGGTCTTCCTCACATTTTTATGAAACTTCTTGTGTTCCAGTTTCTCCCTTTATCCACTATCCTGTTGCTGCACGCTGTTGTCAATGAAAGCTCCTCACTGGATTTTGGAGTATTCTGCATTGGCCACTTAGTGATTGGAACAGGAAAGGCAGCAGTCATGTATCTCATTTTGAGGTTGCCATTTCACTAGACTTGGAAGGAGTAAGGTGGCAGAACCAATTGTCAATCAATGTCTTCCATATCAGGGTCTATATAAGTAAAGAAAACTTGTCAGAGAGATTGACTGTATTTCACATTTACTGAAATGCAGTCATATCGACAAAACAAAGAAGTTCCCCAGCTCTTTGAAACAATCAATGCTTATATAAATTAGTTTGTGATACATATTACTCAGCTGTATCATTTTTTTTTATTGAACACATTAATGTAAAATAAAAATCCAAGTGTTCATTGTACACAGCCTGAAACCCTTCCAGCAGAGGAGAAATAAAAAGTAATTAGAAGAATAGCTGACTAAAAGGATTTAAAATTTTATTGAGACCTCTGGCTTACATAAAGCCTACATTAAATGTTATTCATCTGAATGTTTCGCTCACCTCATTCCATTTTTCTGATACTAACAGAATAAACGTAATAGATTTCAACTTATATTATCATCAGAAAAAAAGTGTGAAGGGAAGTCCAATACATATGGCAACAAAATAGGCTATCATAAAATACTGCCCTAGGACAATACCACACCAATCTATGTCAAATCAGTCAACCGCAAATAAGAATGTTCTGTATATTTTATCTATCCCTTTCTGATTAAGATGGAGGATGTTTCATTCTTATTTCCACACACTCATGACAGTGACTTTAATTTCCAAGTAAAGCAACGATCTTACAAGAGCCAAGAAATGATTGCTTAGGCCTGAAATATCTAGGTCAATACACTTTAAAGTTATATGCTACATTATTTATTTCTTAAAATATTTAATGTTTCTTTCATTGATTCATCATTATGTCATAAAATAATGTTGTCCATTACAGATATGTAATTTTCTGGTGGTTGTTTCTTTTTTTTTGTTTGTTTGTCTGTCTGGTTGTTGTTTTTTGCTGACAAACAAACCTTGAGTGTTGCTGCCACACCAATTTTTTCCTTGAGGTCCCTTCCAACCCCTATGATTCTATGATTCTGTGATTCTATGATCACTGGTTGTAGTGCAGTTTTACCAGTTCATTATCAGTTGCTCTGTCAACCCTTAAATTCCCAGTGAGAAAAGGAAAGACAGTGAAGTTCAGTACTTCACATTTCTTCTCCAGAGATAACTTAGTAATGAACAGTTGTAAATTCTTCTTCACAGTTCACAGTTTAAAACAACATACAGTCAGTATACTATTCATGTAAGTTCTAAGTTAAATTCATAGATCTATAGTTCACTCTTCAAGATGAGATGGTTAAACACTACCCCCTGAAATGTTAACACTGCAACATACTGCTCTTCTTCCTTACCTTCCACCTGAGATATTACAAACACATTATAACCATCAATCAGTTCTCCCAAGAGGCATGGAAAGTAGATGTACTATTGCTTTTATTTCACAAAGTAACTGACAAAAATCGATTTTCCCTAAGTTCTGAAGTCAGAGAGTCCATAACACCATTAGAACAGTAAACAGATTTTTCCATATTTTCTGATGGTGTTCAAGGAAAGACAATAAAACAACATTGAAAAAGTTTTCCTTGCTGGAGAGAGGGACATTCCTCTTGATTAAGAAACTGCAAAGAACACTAGCTCCTGGAAGCAACATCTGGTTGGAATTGCATTTCTTTTGGTGAAAAACAGGTCAGGAATATCGTGTCCCCATACTGATAAGAACTCTGCATCATTGATTGCAAATGTTTGTTGACTTTTGCCCTAATGGTCTCAATTCCTTCATTTCAGTTTGAATTAGCTATTATACTGCCAAGACTGCAGAATAACATAGCCTTTACTTGTAGTCAGGAAAAAAAAGAAGCATAAAAGAAAACATTGCATAATGAAGGATTTTGAAATGCTATTTCTCATTGTCTCTTTTGCCCTATTCCAGAGCCAACAGTATCACGAAGTCTTAGAATGTTGAAGAAACAGGGAAAAGTAGGTACTGCTTTTGAAGGCTTTCTCAGGCACAGTGATCTAATTAGACTCAACAGTACACATTGCGCAGCAGACATTCTACAGCATAGCTCTAGCACAAAGAGGAGATCTGTAGCAATTTTTAATAAACTTTCTTAGGAGACTGATATGAACTCTGGAAGGAGCTTCTTTCTTTCTGTATCCCCCATCCTTTTTTTTTTCCTGTTAGTAAGTTTATACAACAACTTCCTTAAGAGTCCTTGGAGGAAACTGATTGTTTTCCATACACTGGGCTGCATCAAAATCAGAGCCCTTCAGACTTATGAGTCATTGTTAATTGATGGAGAAGATTGATCTCAGTGAGCTGCCCT
Source organism: Odontophorus gujanensis (assembly GCA_013399175.1). Lineage (NCBI taxonomy): Eukaryota > Metazoa > Chordata > Aves > Galliformes > Odontophoridae > Odontophorus > Odontophorus gujanensis. Next base: position 32,122 of record VXAB01008597.1, read on the forward strand.
TTTACAGATCTTGCCAGAGAGGTTGAAATGTTATTGCTCCCTGATTTCTGGCTCCATCCTTGCACTGACAATTACCATCCATTCAGCCAAATAGCACAAATAATCCAGCAACATGCTGCAGTTATGCCAGACAGCTTTGTCAGCATGTCTTTTAATAGCAGCATTCTAATAGGCGCTTCAGATAACATTTGCTGCTCATTCCAATATCCCATCACTCTCACTTTCCTACTTGGAGCCTTATTAATGCATGTTGGTGGTGGCGTAACCTATAGATGGGACTTTTTCAGCTTGAAAATGAGATACTGTCATATATGTCAGAGAAGATCAAATGAAGCTTTCCCATATACTGCCCCAGAGGTATTAACTTCTTAGAGTGGCTCTCCATTTCCCAAAGGATTGAAATTATCTGCCTAGAAAGCATGAGCCTAACAGTCAGGTCCAACTGTTTCAGTGGAAAACTGGGGGAGATTTTGGTATTATTTAATAACTGTAGCTTCTGGCAATGGTTTAATATGCACACTTAAGCACTGTATTTAGCACCATTTGTCTGAATGCTGGATTGGATCTGTAGGGCACTGAAGTACAGCCTAAACTAATGTGGCTGTTTCCTCTGAGAAATTCTCTCTCCCTCTGGATCCAACCATGACTAAAAATCGTGCTTTTTCACCTAAGGCAGATTCTCCTTTGCAAAGCTAACAACTTTATAGTTATAAATAAAAAAATAACCATAAATAATTAGTGGTGCAAGTAGTACAACAGCAATAGGCCATTTAAGTATCAAAATGACATCAGAAGACTGCTGTTTTCTCCACTAGTAGCTCTGCAGGGCTGTAATTTACTTCAGAAATTTGGTTACAACAGATGAGAGTGGAGATTTCTCAGAGCAAACTGGATTGTTTTCAAATAGCAGTCCTGGATATTATTCCACAGACCATACACGGCAAAGAGAACATTAATATGAAAGATGAAAAATCCAGTAACAAAAGGTTTGTTTCCATGAAGTAATTTGTCTCTATGTTTAATTACGTTAGGTGTGATATAAGTTATGCCTTGGATTTCAGAAGAGTGTAATGTCGTGAAGAAATTCTATAATCAAGTTCTTCCTATGGTATGATTACTTATTTTTTCACTGTGAATCTTGAAAAAAAGAACACCAAAACCTCAATTACTTTAAAATGCCCTCAGGATGATTTTACATCATGCCTACAACCTGGATAACAAATACAGACCAATATGTTGTTTGCATAGAATAATATAACCTAAGTCTAGCAGCAAGAATAAACCAGATTCAGATGGGAACTGGAACTGTCAGGAACATCCTGTTCCTCCACAGACAGGAAGAAGACTAAAGTCACCTCTCCCTTCTCTGTGTTCTTCTGTTACGCATACATAGAAATACAGACTAAGTCCTTATGAGAGCTGCTTTGGACTGCTATTAAAAATCAACAAAACCCATTGAAACTCACAAGTTCATCCAGCACCACAGAGGTTGGTGGGCAGCTGCTGATCTAAGAGTCTCCTGGAAACTTGTCTGTGAAGTAGGAAAAATAGTGCAGAACATATTTCTATATGGCTAGTCAGTATGCTATGTCATAAGTCAGTCAAAATACTTAAGAGCATGCTGTTTACAAACTAAATGAGTAGATTCATCAAATTGCTTTTGATCTGTAGCAGAGCAGTGTTCACAATCATGCCACAGTGGAGTAGACATAAGTGGAGGATCTGGGCTTAAAAGGCACCCAGGATTACAAGAAAAAAACACTAGTATTACATTAGGTACATGAATTAAAACAGAGAAATAATTTTGATAGCAAGAAATCTGGAAAGAAAGGTGCTCATCTATGTCATTTGTGTATGTTCCTGCAACAGCCTTCACATTTGAAAATGACACAAAAATAAATATAAAAATATATATGATTATACCAGCCAGTTCCTGGCAAGTTTAAATATATCATTAAGCTCCATCTCTTTGTCTTCAGTCTTCAAAAACAACCTTAATTAAAATATAAACTGATATTACTTTTAGAGAACAATAACCCTATTTACATGCAGTTAGTTGCAAATGTGAAAAAAAACATTTATCCTTTTTGGCATGAACTGAAGACATCTGGATTATTTTATATTCCTATCATTTCATGGCTCTGATATTGTTCAATACATGAATGTGAGTAAATTGAGAAGAAAAAAAAAAGAACATAAATCATTATTTCCTTCCCTTTCCCACCCTTTAATAAGTGAAATGTCAGGATTCTTTTTACTAATTCATTAGTGAGGTTTAAGCTTTTGTGGTTACAAGAATTCCACTATAGTTTGAGTTTATGTTGCACCAGTTCAAAAAAAAAAAGAAAAAGCTTTTAGGAAGGGTTAACGTGGAACACACTATAAAAAGCAGCAGTAAAACCTGCAACTATGTTCAAAAGGAGACTGACACTTAAAAGAGGATAAAAAATAAATAAACCACTATAGAGTAGGAATACAAGCCTAAAGAGGCCTTGAAAGAACTGACCTCTTTTCATTCCAGAATATCAGTATGCTATTACAATTAAATTACATTTTTACCTTATTATTCCTAACTCTGGTTATCTGATTTCATCCCAAACATATGCTTTATTGATTAGCATCGTTCACAATTCTCCCTTCTTCTCTTGGCAGTTTAAATATTCAGTGCACTGATCCTCCAGCTTTATTAAAGTACTTTTTCATGCCTATCCATCAGCTAATCCAAAGCCAACTTTTAAATGCTTAGCCCAGAAGAATAATCCACAGCGATATTAGTTAGATTTTTGAACTGTGATAGAAACAGCAAAGTACATCTCCCTTCCCTTTCAACACAGAGAAGTAACCAGATTAGGACCATTTATACAATTTGCAATTTCTCCAATGGTTGTTACAGAATTTTCCTGGCAATGAACTTTAAAAAAAGTAAATCACCAGTCTGCTCAAGGTTAGGGTTATGGTTAACTTTGTCCAGTCTAGACACAACTGCAGTGATGTTGCAGTGTTAGTGAGGTACAAAGCAGCTAGAGCGACAGATGAAGCAAGCCCAAAATACTGACATACTGACTTTATATCAGAGACAGCAGATTTCTGTGGGTGAGACTCTTCAAAATAATAAGCAGCAAGAAAATGACAACTTCTAGGGTTTGTGAAAATACATGACAATTTGTGGATTGGTTTCCAATTTTCTCCCTTTCCTGTGGAAAAGAATCTTCAGTTGGGAATGGATTTTAAAAATAATTTATGTATAGGTATTCTAGGGCAAATCAGGGAGATTTAAACATTTGGCATTAAGCAACATTTTGCCCTATACTTAGTACATTGTTTTGATTTAATAAGGAAATCATTACAAGTGATTCAGAAGTTTGTGTACTAGACACCAGTTTAGGTGGTCAAAGAAACCAGTATGCTGAAGTAAGATGGTTCTCTTCCTCAGCAAGTATTTTTTTGACATACAATACATTATTTGAGAAGAAAAACATCAACAGGGGGAAGCTGGGGTGTCTATCTCTGATTTTTCAAGATGTTTACGCATGTGAATATTTCAATTAAAATGAAACTCTCAGAGATATTGTCTCCATTTTTAATAGCTATCTACCTCATCCCCGGTTTATTAAACATAAGGTTTGTTTAATTTCTAAATCACGCTAATGGAGTACAATTGGAACATAGTAATTAGCATCAAATTACTAAAGTAAAATTTCAAGGAACTCAGCCAAGGCTAGGCAGAGGTTGTATGTAATTCATTGCAAGTTACAAGAAACTTAGGGGAAAAAAATATAGCAAGGAAACAATATTCTGAAGTCCGAAAGCTGTCATATAACAATTTGAGAGAAAATACTGAAAAAAGAAAATAAATCAGAAAAGAAAAAATTGGAGGTTAATGATTAAAATTTCCAAATTTGTAAATCCAACAGAAATTATTTTCCCATTTTATTCTGGGCAGAGAGAAATGAAACATCAGAGAATTGAAAGAAGTAAATGGAAAGTATGACATAATCCTAGTAGGAACAAAAGGAGCCCCAGAATCCCTGAGTGATCAAAAGCTTTGCTACTTTGAAAACTTTTTCAAGATTAAAAAAAAAAAAAACAAAGCAACGTTTAAGTTCTTTATCACTTTTAGATATTTATCTTAATCAGAAGGAGATTCCAGAGGAAGAACTTTGCAGATCAACAGAAAACTAGTGCTTGTATACCCATAGCAGTGTGCTTGTAGCAGTCCAGATTTTAAATTTGTGAAGAGTTTGGGAAAGTATTCTGACCCAATAACCCATGAAATAATAAAGTAAAGGGAGAGGATCCTCATATATATTCATTTTTATTTCATCCTTACAATTCTAATATTTTTATCTTAATATCGGGAAGCTCTCCAGAGTTGCAATCATTTATTGCTAGGAATGAGCAATCAAATTCTGTTTATAAAGGTAACTTAAAAGCTACCTCATCAACCACCAAACAGTTTTAGACTTCAGAAGATGAAGTTATTTCATGTCTGGTGGGGATTTGATATGTTTATTCAAACTTTTCACTTGTTTATTCAAACATTTCTCTGAGACCTAAATCTAACATCCCAACATTCTGCAAAAATGCCTATTATGCTGGTATTTCTGATTCATCTGTAGCCAAGAATTGCTAGAAGTCTGATTTATAAAAAAACAAAACAGACAAAAATAGAAAGCACTTATTTTTTTCTCCCATTATGTCCCACCAATCTTTTTCAATTGTTTGGACAACATCCAACAGATAAGGCAATGGCCTGGAAGTGAACAACAGTCACAACAGCCACAAAGATGTATTGGTAGTACTTTTTACAGTTTAGTTCTGTTCTCAATTTTTAAAAGAATTCACATGCTTTGTTAATGGTTTGTTGTATGCATTAATATAAAGTGTGACTCTATTGCTCATTAAAGCAGCAGCTTTTCATAGTGATGCTTGTTACAACACCTTCACCTGAAAAAGACACATTAAAATAAATAGAAATCAGTAAAAGCGAATACCTGCATCCTAAGGGAAAAATTAATCATCTAACTATGAATTAAGCAGAATACTACATATTAGCTACATATTTTGCTAGGCAAAAACATGATTTGTACATGTAAATACATATTTCAGGAAAAGCTACCATTACGGACATAGACTTCCATTTAAAAACCAATGGCTAGTTTAAGTAAATATAGAATGATCAGTTATGATAATGAATACATTAATTTTTGCACCATTCTGACATGATGTTCTCACTCTTTAAATGACTTCAGTTGATATTTGCATTTAGATGCTGCCTTTATTGACCATGACATGTCAGTTCTTCTGTCAAAGCAGATCTATGGTTCCAACCTAGATTTTAACAAAAACTGCAAGGAACAATAGAGTTATATGCCCTCCAGTTTTGAGCTTAACTTCTAATCAGAAGCTGAAGAGGTATGACTGTCTCTGGGACTTGAATCCAAACCACATGATTTCAGTGCATTCTGACTGAAGATTCTACTGACAAATATTGCGGACTTACTGAGGCTCCACAAATGGATGAAAATTAGGGATGAACAGAATAAAGAGTGTCAGTACAAATTGTTGAGAAACAGTAATGCTTAGTAACGTATAAAGTATTTATCTGTAATACATTGTATTTACATTTTTTCAATTTTCATCTCAAATATACATCATAAGACGCATTTTAAAATTTTCTCTTTCTGTACAGATTTATTTCTTTACCAAATAAAAACTTTACAAAAAAAAAAATCTCTTTTTTAAAAAAGAAACAGCTTCATTATTGACCTAAGTCACCAATACATGCATCCACATGATACATCAACATAGTAACTGAATAAAATATGCAGAGTGTGTGAATATTGCAAACTATTTATATAAGCAAATGGGCATGTCATTTCACATACAGAAGAAAAAATGTAAAGAAAAGGCCCTTTCAAACTGCCCAGTTGCTTAAGAAGCCTGATTACAGTGGAGAAACTCCAAGGGAAGAAGAAACAGCAGAAAAATGCCAACTGTGCTTTTCAGACTTCTTTCTAGACTTTTCTCCCTTTGGGCAGTAAACTGAGTTGAGCATCTGAAATTGCATTTCCTAACTTCCAGTTCCATCCAACGTTTCTGTCAATGAGGGTAGATACTTCATGTAATCAGAAAGAAAAGTATCTACCCACATGGAAAAAGTCTTTCTTACTACTTCCCCCCAGGTACAGATTTACATAATTCACTATTTCCGGGTTCAGACAGTTTTTTTAATGTCACATCCAAGCAAATAAAAAATGGCTATAACAATAGCTTTTATACTTCCTAGATTATAAAAGAGGCACAGCTTATCTCATTTGTAGCATGCTTACTTTCGTTTGCATGCCATGATATGAAGCAAGACTTCTCTGAAGAGTTTATGGAGACAAAACTGAAATAAAGAGAATGAATTCATATGAGATAGCAGAGGGATAAGTAGCTCTCTGAAGTTCCAAAAATCAAGCATTGTGAAAGCTGCTGCTCTAACAGTATTGCAATCTTTGAATTTGTTCATGGCATCTGCACTGAATTTCCTGGGTTACTGCAACACATTACAAGGATATGCTTTGATGTGTCCCACATAAATGTCCTCATCAACACACTCTCTTCCTTCCTCTCCATTCACCATCTACTAGTGGCCCTCAAACCCGGTACAGCCCACAGCAATATCAAGCTGCATGCCTTCCTGCTCACATGAACAGCAGTTGTCAGAGAAATGAGTCCAAAAGAAACAGTCAATAAAAACAGAAACAGCTGTAACAATTTTACATGGCATGGTTCTGATTTCTGGGTCTATCCTCCACACAAATGCTTTCTTTTTCTCTTTTTCTACCTTCCCCAAGTATCTTGATTTTGTACAATATGCAGAAAAACAGTTAGTAGGAAGGAGACAACACAGCAAAGCAGTTCTTACGGGATTTGTGATTAAGAAATCACCATTTCTTAGAGACTTTTTTATTTAACTTTTTTATTAATGACACAAAGGGAAAAAAATAGGGTGGGAGATTAAGGAAAAAAAATATCAGTGGGCTGGATAAAAGGGAACTACAGGCCCCACAGGCAGGTACAGTTAACTACAGCCAGAGATCTGGTAATGTTTTAAAATATGCTGTCTCCACATCCTACATTCTGCCCCACTTAACACCTTTCAACAGAAGGGTTATGATGTAGCTGTTGGCACGTAAACTGCAGCTTTCTGTGTGAGAAGCATCTAAACTGACTATACTGAGAGACTGTGAATCAGTTTTGTGTTATTTACAGCAGCACAAGGAATCTCAAATTCACCCTCCTTAATTTTAAGCACGGAATGATTGCACTTAAGGTAGGAGCCATCCTCTGTTACCAGTCTCAGGTTTTTGAGGTATAACCCTTCACTTAATAGTGAAAGAGACCAGAGCACCTGGGCTTTCAAAGTAGTCTCCCATCTGAATTTAGGGGATAGAAAGGAATATTCAGCTATAGAATGTAATGCATGTATTTAGCAAAAACATGGCACTATAGGAGTTAAGTATGATTTTAGAAAAGTATCAATGAAGAACGTAGCAAATCTTGTAATAACCTTATGATTTTCAGACAAGAAGGGCACACCCCTGTCATGGTGGACAGGGTAATTTCTGGATCAGTTATTGAAGGCAGAATATACAACTGGTGGCATGGATTGCAGTTCACAGCAGACATTTCAGAAAGAACCCAGAATACTTTATTTTGCCTTGATGACACTGTAGATGCATTATAAAACTTCATAATTTTCTTAAATATTTATTAGCTATCAGACTACATAGGAAACTGACAGGGTTTATACAAGATCACCTCCCAAAAAGTTCCCTTTATATCCCTTTTTATCCAAGATATCCCTTTTCCCAGCATAAAATAGGATTAAATATACATCTAAATTAACCCTAATATATATTTTCAAGCTAGGAAGGAATTTGGAAGGAATTANGGAAGGCATGATTCCACCTATTCATAACTAAGTCACATTTGAATGAAAATAGAATTCGTGCCAGTATTTCCAAAATCTGCAGTTCACATTGAGTATTTTTTAACCAGAATGTCTCTGGTGTGTTTCTTACTCCCCAGATTTTTTTCAGCCACATTCCTGAAGTCAGATACGGTGTCTCAATAAATCAGCCATATTTCAGGCTCTTATAATTGCATTACATTACTTCGTCTTTCCTTAAAAATAATACTAACATGAGCTATTTTCTGTTCAAACCATTTGAACTTAACTACTGAGTACAATATGTATACATTTTGCTGACAACTATAAGAGTTTAACAACACAATATACAGGGAGCACAGACACCTGATTTGCTTTCTCAAGTACCTTGTGACCAGCCAGCTATCAGTTACAGATCCTGTGACATTTACAGCAAGAATGAGGAATAATGCTGGCATTTCAGACAAATACTCCCTTTCCCAGTACAGTGTGTCCTAGTGGCATGGCCACATGAAGGTTTTGTCCAAGTGGTGAGCCATATATGAGGTGGTCTCTGTCTGTTGCAGTCTGTTGGAGTAAATTATTGGCTTTTTTTTGGTGCATTAACTAATTAAGCAGCAATATTTAATGGAACTGAAGTCTTTTAGGAAAGTTAGTAGGAATTATCTTGACTTATACTCATTACAGCATGCTCTGTGCCTTCACCAAGAGCTCACTTCTGTCAAATGCCAAAACAGAACAGTGATTCACGCTTCTTGTACACTAATTCAAAATTACTTCAGAACTTTGCACTGCAAAGCTGTACTGCAAGCTGCAAGAATAGTGCATACACACTTGAGATGTGAAGAAATGCACCAAGCAGGGTGCAGAATCTTAACTTGAACTGTAGTATACTGCATGTGTGTGGTTTTGCTCTATACTGCACACAGGCTAATGCCTAGTAGTCCCAGTAAAATCCCAGGTACATACAACAAGCAGAATTCAGCCTAATAATGAATCAGAATGGTGGTACATTCTAGCATGCCAAATTTGGCAAGTGTGTCTTTATGCAGTCTGGGCTCACTTTCTGAGTGCAGTTTGTTCTCTTCTACAATTATCTGGCTAAGAGGTAGCCATCCAGTCCAGGCTAGTTATCTAAGTTACATGTGTATCAGAGGGAAGACAGTAGAAATAGAAATATCCACAGAACTTAAACAGAACTTATCCACAGAACACCATAAGAGATGTCTGTGTCAAGTAGGATAAACACATCAACAAATGAGATACTACACATTTGCGCAGCTGAAAAAGAATACATTCAGATATGCTTACATAGCAAAATGAAGCCATGACTGCAACACAGAAAACATAAATTTGTGCAAGAATCACTCCAGCTGACTTGGCTAACTAGCACTGAAAATATGGCAGCAAGACCATAGACATGAGCTAGTAACCAAAGTATATGCAGAGATTTCAAGAGCTCTTGCACTTTAAGTCTACAGTGGAACTCTGTTTTCACTACTTCAGTACTTAAAACCATGACTGTGAACTCCTCAGTCTGCAGCCAATGCTACTTCATTTTGTAGACATATGTTCAGAGATGCAGGGAGAACTTTCTAGTCACTATGCAGCTTTCATAGCTTTTTTAAGCTTTATGATCAAAATATTGGAACATAACTTCCATAGCCCCACTCACTGACAATTGAGTTCAATCTGTGCAATTATTTATAGTGTTAATCAAAGTTAAATACTTTACAGTAAAATATGTATGTTTGGTTAAAATCACTTTCTGTACATAGATCGCTGAGGTTATCAACACAATCTGAAAAAATATCTTAATCATAGAAACATAGAATGGCTTAGGTTGGAGGATGTCTTAAAAATCATTTAGATTCAACTCCCATGCCATGGGCAGGGTTGCCAGCTACTAGATCTGGATGCCCAGGACCCCATCCAAACTGATCTTGAACGTCTCCAGAGATGGGGTATCTGGTGTATCCACAACCACCCAGGGCAGCCTGTGCCGGTTCCTTACCACCCTCTGAGTAAATAATTTATTCCTACCATCTAAACTAAATCTTCCCTCTAATGAGACCTCACAAGAGCAGAGTAGATGAGAAAGGTCATCTCTCTCTGCTGACCATCTCTCTTTTAGTTCAGCTCAGGATACAGTTGGCCTTCTGGGCAGCAAGTTCACACTGCTGACTCCTGTCCAGCTTTTAATCCATCAAGACCCCGAGTCCTTCTCATCAGGTTTGCTCTCAATGAGTTCTTCGCCAAGCCTGTAGTCATACCTGCAATTGCCTCAACCCAAGTGTAACACTTTGCACTTGGCCTTGTTGAACCTTAATAGATTCTGGTGTGCCCACTTTTCAAGCTTCCTTCTGAATGATGTCCCTCCTCTCTACTGTGTCAACAGTACCACTCAGCTTGGTGTCATCCAGTAACTTGCTCAGTGTACATTCAATCCCACTGTTTATGTCACTGATAAAGATGTGGAAGAGCACCTTTTCCAAGACAGCCCCTGGGGAACACCATTCATGATTGGCCTCCAGCTGTATGTTTTGCTATTGACAACAGCCCTCTGGCTACAACCAACTGACCAGTTCTTTATCCACCTAATATCAAATCTCTATCTCTCTAATTTAGAGATAATGATGTGACCCATGACAGTGTAAATGGCATTGTAAAAGTCCAGGTAGATGACATCAGTTGCCCTTCATTGATGCTGTCACTCCACCATAGAAAGCCACCAGATTTGTCAGGCATGATCTGCCCTTGGTGAAACCATGTCTCACAACACCTCCTCATCTCACACCTGACTTAACATCTCTTCTAGGAGGATCCTCTGAATAATCTTCCCAGGCAGCAGTGAAGCTCACTGGCCTGTAGATCCCTGGGTCTTCCTTTCTCCTTTTCATGAATTTGGGAGTGATGTTTCCCTTTTTACAGTCACCAAGGATTTCACCTGACAGCCATGATTTTTCAAGTATGACAGAGAGTAGCTTGGCAACCTCATCATCCAGTTCCTCCAGGACCCTGGAATGCATATCATCTGACTCCATAGACCTGTACACATTCAGCCTCGCTAGGTAGTCCCAGACTTGGTCTGCTCTTACATGATATCTCATGCATGTGGATGGTTCATTCACTTATGGACAAAGATAGTATTTTCACATAAAAATCTAATAAAATGTGAACAGCAGCTCTGCGTATATTCCTGCAAAAGTAGCAGTGGCAAGAGGAAAGAAAGGTGCTCACTCCTCTTACAGAGGTCCCCTGCTCTTTATGCTGCTTTTGAGCTCCCGTTAAACCTGAGCAGATGAGATCACTGCTGCTGCTGCTCTACTGAAGATGAGAATCAGCTCAGCCTTGGATAACTGTGGCTTACATGGCTGTGAAGTAGTGGTAGTTTGGAAGGACAGTTCAAAGTACTAAAAAAAGATTTAAAATGTCTCATTGAAACCCTGTGAGGAATACTTATTAGAGAGGAAGGCTTTTAGAAAAGGCCCTGAGACTACTGTGAGAAATTCTCCATTTCAGTTATGTGACGCTTGGTAGGTCTGAGCTCACCTGCACTCCTATAACTTTCACTGCCAAAGATAATAAGCAAAAAATATTCATTCATATTAAAATGTTTGAGAAATCTAATATTCAGTGAGAATCCCTTCAAAAACTAGGAAAAGACACACAGGGAAAGAAATCCATAGCTGCATTTCAATGTGCATGTATTTCAACAAGAATGTATTTCGTGCTCATGTACTTCAGGTCTGCAAGATATCTTCTCCCTATGACATTATGGCCACTGAGGATTCCTCAAATATTTTTATTAACTCTCCCTAGACTTTCTATAGCTATGCCCTGGCTCCTGAAAGCACTCCTTCCATTATGCATCACATCAGCCCAAATGTGTTTACTTTCAGGGCAAGGTGTAAGGTTCATCTATTCATTCAGGTTTATGCCAGTGGAATGAATGTAAAGTCTTAGCCATGGCTTTGCTTATACAGGGAAGGTAGAGTGTGAATTTACAAGCTACAGTGTGAATTTACACCATGCTGGCTATTCCCTGAATATGTACTTAAACATTCACTTGAGGAATCCACTTCATACAAAGAAACTCTTAGTGTGCGCTCTCAATGTCCATATGGGGTTGCAGAGCAAACACAACCCAAACTATGTATTGCACTCTGCCTTCAGGCTATTCCCTATGCAACCAACACTTTCTAGGGGGATGAGAAACAGCAGGTAAAAGATGCTTGTTCAAAAACTGATGTGTGATTCTTTTGACCTATTCACGATTTCCTGTTACAATGTCCTCCAACAGTAATAGTTTTGCTTGACTGTCTAGCACTTAAGAATCCCAACACATTCTTCAGTTTGATTCTCAAGAGAACACAACTAAATGACAATCCTGTACTACACAAATCAGTACTTCATTACACTATTTATAAGTGACTCATGATATACCTTTTCTATCTTGGGCAGAATGACATAAGTCTATTTTGAGAGCTATGGATTTAGGAATGTGGTGAGGACTTTTATGGGGAAATTTGGCTGTGTGGACTGAAATATACTGTCACCAATGTATCTTGTTAGAACCTTCAAAAGATTCATCCTGTTCACGAAACCTGAAGCATAAAAAATAGAAAATGAAAAACTCAAAGTTATCATTTTCTTATTCAGAGTTCACAGATTGGAACATTGTCTCTAAGCCCACATGAAGTGATGCATACAAAAAGTAACAGATCATGAGAAGCCACTGAGTGTGGCTTAAGCCTTAGTTCTGCAAAGACTTCTGTATGCACTTAATTTTACGTGTCATCTTTCTCACTGATGAAGTTCAATCAAAGCAGCTACTTGTAGTCTTAAGTTTAAGCGCTTAATTATTTACTGGATCAAATATGAGTCTACTACTGCCGGTTTACCTTTCTAACTTCTCTCTTCCTCAGTCAAGGACTCTGTTGTCATCGTCTGTGGAATTTGGAGTGGACATTCCCTGATGCTGGACCACACCCTTAATTTGTTTATGGGATGGTAGATACCCAGGTAACAATAATAGTGGAAATGCCATCAAGTAACTGCAAAGTTGTTAAGGTATATGCTCAGTTAAATCAATATTTGTGGTTGAGAAGGGTGCAGAAAATAGACCCGATACCTGCTAAACTTCTTGGGTTAAATCTAGTGGGCTCAATCTAGATTTATGAAAAGGAAATGGAAAGTTGCATTTGTCCATCTCCCTTTTTCACATTATTTTTTTCTTCTATTGGATTTCATTAGTAGGAAAATGCAGGAAAAGGCAGATGAAAAGTTGGGCAGCTCTCTCTCTCTGCTTCATATACCAGTAAGCAAAATCAACCATACACACAGGAAGCAGCCAGCTGCCTTTTTCAGTGAGTACTCCCACTCATCAGCCTGAGTCACGACAGAGCTCCAATGAGTGATATATTTCTGCTCCATAGTTCAGCAGAGATGTAAGCCTTCATCTGCTCAGCACTGCAAATGGGATCATAGAATCACAGAATCACAAAATGGCTTTGGTTGGAAAGAACATTTACAATCACCTAATTCCACCCTGATGTGGGTACGATTGCCACCCACAAGATCACAGTACTCAGGACCCCATCCAACCTG
>VXAB01008597.1:50404-62138 GCA_013399175.1 Odontophorus gujanensis
AAAAAAAAAAAAAAAAGAACAAAAACCGCATTAATATAAATCCCATATTGCTCTAACTTACCAATTTGGGACCTTTCAAAATTTTTAATGGACTCATTTCTTTGGGAAAAGTATTTGGTTTATGAATACTATTCTTTGTCATTTCCAAATTCTCTTTGCAAGTACATTTCTGCTCTCTTTTACAGTAACATGTATATAGCAGAAAAGCATTTGAAGTTTACAACTTTTTCTACAAGGATGCATTGAAGAGAACCCATCTATATGTGGGTTTGTTGTTTTTTGGGGTTTTATTGTCGTTGATATTTTGATGCTAATTTGATTGGTTTTTACATAAATGCTTTGTTCTTTTTTTTTTTTTTCAAAGGACTGAGGCAGCCTAATTTCACCCTACACTTCACATCCACACCTTCCACAGTTTCAGGTTATACCAGGGATAAACAGAGCAAGAACGACCTGCTTGATGTTACTAAATATTTCATCTTCAGCCACTAACTACAGTTTGAAAATTTCAGCTCTGCTTACCTGATTTAAACAAAAGCAGAGAACAAATTATACATTTACCATGACTGCATTAGGATTTTTAGAATTTTATTTCATCAGAGACAGGTATATTTTACTAGCTTCTTTTTTACTAATATATATCTGTAGGGTAAAAAGATTTCTGAACTGATCAAAAGAAACCAATTATGATTGAAAAGAATGTTTTTTACTGAAAGAGTAGTTCCCATTTGTCACATAGACTTTCTGGCACTTCATAACATCATGGTGCATATAACCAGTTTCTTGTTGAAACAATATATATAAGCATAAATATTCATAATCCTTTAAGTGCTACCTCTACAAAGTTACAATTATTCTCTGTATGGTCCTCCAAAGGCATTCCAAAATTACATGCTATAAGAAAAGAAACTATCATTCTTAATTTGAGAACTCAAATCTGAGAACAGAGCTAAATGAAATTGCCTAATTCCTACAATACACTGTTGAAAGTTCAGCAATCTTTAATATGTTTTACACTTGCTTATCCTAGAAAAATATGTAAGTGAGGGCTTACTTCACTGTTATCAAGATCAGGCTATATGTTGTAGAAACAATCAGAGTGAAATGATCCTTCAATATGTTTAATGAGAGTTACTATCTATAGAAGAAATAGAGCAGAATGTTTGGATTTGCATTTATTTGCTCCTCTATGATATATGTTCATTGATATTCCTTTTTATTAAACAGTGTACATCGAAAGCCATACTTAATTTATAGTATGTGAACATATATGTAATTCACATCAGGCACAGGTGAATGTGGATACCATAATGCACAAAGAAGAACAAAACCAAAACCCAGACACTTCGTGCTATATTCAATAACAATCAAAACAAATTTCTAGGATATTTCAGTGATGGAAATAAAAGACACATTGCATTTTTTCAAGGTCATATTCCGTGAGCTCAAGTTCAAAGATTCCATGAAATGGTTCATGCCGGTTCATGTAAGCACTAGGTGAAGGGGCTGAAAGGGAAGGGGACTAGATCAGTTGCAATTAAAATCCTTTTAGAAGACACATAATTCAGACAAATTGGTAATCACTATAGCTGTGAGAAAGTGATAAGGTGCACTTGGGAAATTCTCCTAGATACCCATCATAATCTGTGTAGTCCATACTTCAATGTTCTTCATACAAATTCGCATAATTTTCTTTCTTTATTTTATCAAGAGAGAGTGAAATTTGTGTCTTCTAACTCATTATTTTCCAGTTTTGTACTATCTTTACTAAGTGCACATACCAGAATCACAATGAGCAAAGCTCTTTGATGTGTTTTTATATACAACAGTATCTATGTACACATGTGGACGAAGGAAAGCCATACGTAGTTTGGTAACCTGCATTATTCTATCTACTGTGAAAGAATATGTTGTGCACTGATCTTGAATTATACAGTCAACTGTTCTCCAAGATTTTAATTGTTTGTAAACTCTGAATGAGTACTTGCTTCTATAAAACCAGCTAACAAAAATAGACGTAATATAATAAACAGTAATATAAAAACATTTTCCTTTGTTTTCTCATTGCATTACCCCTTCATACGTTATAGCAACATGTACAGCATGTTACAGCAATACATACTGTGTTATGGCAATATGGTACATATTTTTATGCCTGCAGGGCATGTCTAAACCAGATCTAGGTCTCAAAGAGAATCATCGATACATGGTTGTCCCAAGTATCACACAAGAGTAGCCTGTAAGGAAGTCACAGAAACAAACAGGTCTTAATGTTCGAGGCAGGATGCATACATTTTTTCATTTCAGATGTCTCCTCACCATTTTTCACATATGCACTTCTGATCTAAACCTCCAGCAACATGTTGGCAATTTGTACTGTATGAAGCAAAGGGGATGGGTTCCCCAACAGAGTTATTGCCTGTTGTTTCTCATTTCTCATATATTTTTTTCTTCCTCTATATAAGGGGGGTGGTGGGGGGAGAGTGAGGGAGGGCATGAGGTGAAGTGGAAAGATGTTATGGCTCATCATTTTAAAATGGAAATTAATTATTACAGTCCTTGGGTTCTGTTTCACTTTGGCTTTGTTAATTAGCCACAGCTGGTGCAAGCATCCTTTCACATCAGCCTCACAGACCCCAGGTTGAAAGTCAGAAGAGCTTTAGCCTCTTGAGTAATATCATGATTACTTGATAGATCCAGCAGCTGAGAGATTTGTTTCCGCAGTTGGCTCCTAGTAGTCTTGCACAAGGAGACTGAAACTGAATAAACAGAGGATTAACTTTCAGGCCTATGGACCTGGAGGACAAACCCCTCACTAAAATTGAATAGACAAGAACTTAATTTTAGGTTTGGAGGATAGCACAGAAGGTGTGAGTAGTTCTTCCAACACTGATCAGTTTTTTCCTTACTTTTTTCTCAGTTTTTTCCCACTTTGAATTCCCTAGAATTGGACATGGCAGAAGCATTTCTTCCAGTAATATCAAGACTTAGATTAAAAAAAAAATTACACCTAAGGGATCCACAAAATACTTCTGACACTTCCAAGGAATAACCTTGGAATATCCCACTGAAATAACCAATTCTGACCCAGAAGTGAATGTGAAAAGGTAAAACCACTGAACTTTTGTCTTCCAGGAAATACAGACCCACAGGGAGTTTATATATTTCTGAGAAGGGTAACTGTTCTTAAGCAAACATGGTGAGCAGAACTGGATCAAGGGACTAGCAGCGCAGGTAAAATTAACTTTTCCTATCTGTTATAAGAAACAAGCCATTCTTATTAGAGAAAGAAAGGATCAAAAAGGCTATCTTCCTGTAATCTGATCTCCAAAATGAGTACCTGCTTTCTGCATGCGTCTAGAGATCACTTGAGATCTACATAAAGCGAGGAATTGGAAGAGGATATACCTAGGTCTTTTGATTACCTTTCCTTCTTACTCCTATTGATTCCTTGCCCTTCCCATTCCTCAGCTTTCCTGAGGGGATAATCCTGTTCGCTTCCTAGGAATATCAGGAGTGTGACACTGAATGAGGATGTAACCTTGGTGTGCTAAGCACCGCATACCAGCAAAAAATAATAATAAAAAAAAGTAATCCTGAAAATATACATTCAGCAGTTTTAATTAGCAAAATAAAGGATTACAGGGGAGAACGATAAGATCAGTTTCTCTGCAGGTAGAGAACTGTAGCAGAAACTTAAATAACCTCCCTAAGAGGATGCAGTAGTTGTGAAAGAGTTAGAAATTTATCCCAGGTCTTCAGAAAATCAGTTCAGTCCTTTAACCATGGATTGTGTTCCTGCAGAGAAACAGCTTTTATCTCTGCCACAGACTTTCGGTGTAAGACTGAACAAACAGCAAAATTCCAAATTATTCTGTAAAAACAGGAGAGTACACATAATACTTTCAAAAGCTGCAAGCTGCCAAGAGAGATCAGAAACACAGAATGAGCATGTGAATTAATACTACCACTGCATTTATTTATTTTTTAATAGATGGAACTCGTGCAATTTAAAGCTTTCTTTCATAGTCACATTTTTTCTTACATATGGATCTTGGTGGTCAGGGACTAAGTTTCGAGCTAGTAAAATTCAAACTGTGCTGAGGTAGATGGGGTAATTGTAGGAGTAAGCAAGTGAAAGGACAAGATAACACTACAAAGTGTGACCTTTGACCAGAGGGTCAAGAGTCATAGGGTATATCTGGAAAAAGACCTGGCTACTTAAGCCTTCTTACCTGCTCTACAGGAATGAGCTCAACCAACTTTATTCATTTTTACGCATAGATAACAAAATCTCCAGTTTTACTTAAACTGTAATGAATACCTCCTCTCCTGCCATAGACAAGATGTTAGCCTTTGAAGCAGTCTGTGGCGAGAAAACTTTCGTTCATGTTACAAGGTTGGCACGTCAAGGAAGAATTAACAAAAGAAACAATAAGGAGACGCTATGTTTTCCCATTCATACAACTGAGACTATCAGACATTCATACACATTTTTAAAGCAGTGTTTACCTCAGCCATCTTTAATCCTCCACATTCTATAAACACTTGTGTGTGAGTTTGGGAAGAGTGTAACATTAACATTAAGCTCAATGCTCAACTATGTGCGAGTACATTTATAGTACACTATCAAATATACAATTAAAATGTAACAATTTAAATTGGTTTGATTTTTAGAGTTAAGAGCACTGTTCCAAAGTAGTGTTATTGCCAGTTTAATACCTGCCCGATCAGCAAGGATACAGAGGCTCACCTGGTTCCCAGAGCTATTCAAAGCAGTGGAAATTACTCATATTTTTCACAAAACTAACAGCAAATGAACTCAGAACAAGAATATTCTCTAAAGAAATTAACACAGTATTTTGAAATAATAGGTGCAGAAGGAACAAGACACAGAAAAGCAAAGCACTACTACATCCTAAATGCAGTATGAAACACTTATTCTCCCTTCTCTCCTCTCATAAGGGCACAAGGCCCTTGTATTCCCCAGGTGGGAGGATGCCAGGCTGCAGGCCAAGGAAGAGATTGCTCAGGCCCAGGGACTCAGTGATGAGTGTCACAGACCGGCCAGTGAGGCAGCAAAGCAGGCCACAGATAAACAAAGGTGCTGAGCCAAGCCGGGTGCAGGCAGCCAGGAGCCAGGAGCTGTCATGTCTGAGAGATCCTCTTGGGCTTCCCCAGCCTAAACATTGTATGGAGAAGGGATCAAGGGTCGCCAACTGTCAAAACACACCCCAGGACACACGGGGCTCCTTTGAGGACACTAAGCAGACAGCAAAGGCAGAGTTCAGGGACTGCAATCCTGAGTGCACACCACCAACAGTAATTCTGCCCTTAAAAAGCAACAGGCTTCTTCCCTCAACTGTCTCTGACTTTTACAAGTTAACTCAAAGTGTGAGTTTTATAAGATCAATGCACATTTGAAACTGAAGTATTCTAAAAGACTTTTCTTTCTTTCTTTCTTTCTTTCTTTCTTTCTTTCTTTCTTTCTTTCTTTCTTTCTTTCTTTCTTTCTTTCTTTCTTTCTTTCTTTCTTTCTTTCTTTCTTTCTTTCTTTCTTTCTTTCTTTCTTTCTTTCTTTCTTTCTTTCTTTCTTTTTCTTTCTTTCTTTTTTCTCTCTCTCTCTCTCTTTCTCTCTTTCTTTCTCTCTTTCTTTCTTTCTTTCTCTTCTTTTATTTATTTTTTTTTAAATTGAGGGAAACAACCACCAAGCTTTGAACTGTTAGATTTGTCCAACAGCAAACTCCAAAGCACCAACTGGTTTCATAAACCCAAAGGTTCATAAATCTCTTTAAAGTCTCCAATTTCAAGAAAGAAGTTGTTTTCTTTGTGGTTGTTTTTTTAGTTTTTCTCCCTCCCTCCCCATTTCTTTCCTGCCCTCAGGCAGATGTCCTGCCAGCCTCCTCTCAAGCTTGCCATCTCAGCTCCTGCTCCCACTGCTGGGTTCCAGCTGCCCACTCACTAGCAGGCTCTGGGCATGGCTTCATCCCTCTGAGGAATCACCAAGAAAGGGGCTGCAAGAGGGAAATGCAGCTTCTATTTTTAAGCATTGTCCGTTGTATAGCACCAAAGAGCACGAAGAGTTCAAGCATTCAACAGACCTGTTCTTCCTATTGCTTGCACCTTTAAAATCATCATCATCAAGGCATGATAACCATCCATCTGCTCAATCTTCAGACTGGGGGCTGCATACAAGCTTACAGGGGCAAGTTCTTGCAGTCAGACCCTGCTGGCACCATTCTGTTTGCATAAAGAGATTTATCCTTGCATGCATATGGTGGAGTAAATAGCAGTACACTTCCAAGAAGCACCAAACCTTGTGTAGTTTCTGTGATGGTAGAAAAAAAAAAAGCAAAAAAAAGCTGTTATATGCAATCCTCAAATATTAAAAGAAAATAGCCAAAAATGCTGGACACTGCTCGTATAGATGGAAGAACTGGCCATAAAATTATGCCCCTATTCTTTGTTTCTTAGTTACCACTCTAAAATGCAGCTTATTTTCACATCTGCCAAATCATACAGTGATCAATGCCCTCAGACTGGAAAGGCCTCAGAGGTTACCTAGCCAAACCTATGATGGCAGACCAATCCCTCTGCTGCCCATTTTCCCCAAGAAAGGTAGCATGGTTACTGAAACAGCTGTTAAACTGCTAACACACCCGCTTTACCTAAATCATACAAATGGGAGCTATCAGCCCATTACTGCCCTACTTTTTCAGATACAGCACATCATCAGGAACATGCATATGGCTCTATAGAGACTTGTCACACAATGATGTTGCTGGTCTGGGTGATGGCACACTACTAAATCCCCAGCCACTCGATGGGTGAGAGTGTTGTACAGTCAGTTTCAGTACAGAAATTGCATTAGATCTCCTTAAACATTAGGTAGTTAATTATAACACTCCTGCAAAGATCTTGGATAAATATCACTCATTCTTACTGATGAAACTAATGAGGTTAAAATGTTGTGGAAGATGACCAAGGCCATGCAGCATACCTGGCCCAGTATCAAAACTGGGATCACAGCATAGGCTTGGGGTAACTGCTCGAGCCTTTCTGTGGCTCAAGGTTATTAAGCTGCCCACCTTTGAAGTGTGAGCCACTTGAGCTGAAGAAGGACCAGGTACACAAGGCTGGAACAAGTGTAACTTACTTTTTGTTGGAACTCTCTTTACCCTCTTTCATCCCATTCTTTAGTGACTACACATATACAAATATACACATGCTTTGCCTGAATATCAAATGAAATTACCATTTTGTTTTTTAAAGAGAAACAAGAAGAGCTTCGTTCTCTCTCATTTTTTATGGTGTTGCAACTTCATTTGATGTAGTCCCTTGTGCGGACCCTCCAATAATAATGACTAAAGCCATTTTCCTTTTTATTCTGCAGGCTATTTAGGAACTATGTGGAACTGCAACCACAGTTATCCAGAGAGCTCCCACTGCACACATGTGGTAATATTTACTAAGCTTCCTGATTCATTAAATACATTTCTAATTCCTAGGAGGTTTATTAATATTCCTCTGTGGTATCTTCATATTGATTATAATTTCAAAATTCTCCACTGGAGATCAATGTGTATCCGCTAAAGTAAGTGACAGTTGATGGAAATACTGTTTTCTACAGCCATTGAAATAATAAAGAGATCCTGTCTCTCCACACTCAAACTATAGAGCTGACAGATTCTGAGTTGTACTGCAGTAAAAGTAACAGGAGAGTAAAATTTGGTTGTTAGCTAGTTATCGGCACTAACTGCTGCATGTAAAATCTTACAGCATAGTAAGATTTTAGTGGTCAGCATGACAAAGAAGCCATTCTTTTCTGCCATAGCTCCTTGGACCCACTCTTCTCTTGGGTTCATCTGCAGCAAGCTAGTTCCTAAGCTAGAGAGTCCTTTATCAGAATATCACATCAATATTTTGTACTGTTTCTTTTAAGTAGCTGAAATTATCAATTTTTTATATTTTCAGCAACAACTAAACTCATCTAGTCCTATATACAAAGCAGACCCTTGTCATTCTACCACATGTTCTGATAAAACGCCTGGGTAGGATCTCAGACCTGACAGAATACAAGCCTGATCTCGATGGATAAATGTTTGGCTATAGGACTCATTTTTTCCAGAGTCATCCAGCAAACTTAGAGAGATGACATCCAGAGGGAATTATGTATGCCTTTCCTTTTTGATAGAAACTGTTCCAAAAATTTCAGAGCAGCTTGTGGCAAGCATCTTCAATGGAATGTGGCATGAAATTCTTACCTTGACAAGAAAATACATCCACTACTACTTATAAAGCTTTGTTTGACTTACAGCATTTTTCAGAGTTATTAACAGTGAGACAGATAAATATTCTCAATTTTGCCAGATCACTACATTAATATTGCTAAGATTGAAACAACAAGATAATGCAATACAGTTGCTAAATGTTTAAAATTCTGAATTAAAATCACAATTTTTTTTTTTTTAAGAAGACTTTGCCAAAGAAACACATATGTTGACAGGTAAGTGATTTCCCTATTATTTGCTAAGTTCACATATACAGTGTTCATTAGTATCTCACTGAGATTATAAGTGTGATAGTCAAAGAACACTTCTCTACTTAAAATTCTCTTTAGCATTTATTTGACAAACTTAGTCCCATTCAAAACAGTAGACTTTACTGCCATGTCAACTCAAGGACTTCAACACTGGTTCCTTCCTAAGGTCTAGAGGAGTGTGTTTTAGAAGGGGAGCTGTAGCCAAGCTGCATCCACAAGCTTCCATTAATTCAGTATCATAGCCAAACTTTACAAGACTGTGGCATTTTTCTGTTGCTGACCTTAGGTTCACACATCCTAACTGCATCACAGCCTACTGAAAAACCTGGCCAAGTTCACCTGGAAATATGTTAAGATCAGCTGATATTCTATTAGCACAAAATACAACACAAAAGCAGCAAAAGATCAGCTGACGGGGGTGAGTGATGGTAGGGAACTTATGTCACTCTTTCAGTAGAACCTTAATTGTCAAAAGTATTCCAAATCAACATGGAATGACCCACTAATGTTCCCTCTACCTTTCATTGAACCTGACAGCCATTAAATGGAGTAAGCCTCTGAGCTGTGTTTGCAAGCAAACATCCCCCCTCTCTATGAGAATTTTTCCACACTTTTTTTTTTGGAGGCCTAACAATATTTGTCTTGCAGCAGAAAGTGCAGTGCTTTTCATGTGGTTCCACAGCAGGAGTAGGAAAGAATCTACATGGAGAAATGAAAAACAAATCCTTCAAAAGTGAAGTAATGTTGTATGATCCGTAGGTGACAATGCTAGATTTGAGAGAGATGTAGAACTGAGCATTTGTTTTATGTGTAGAGTTTATGCATGCAATCTTTGTCTTTGGATATAACAGAGTCATACTCTGTTAAGGCTACAGTTTCAGTTCCCAAAAGTATTAGAAGATGTAATGTTAAAACTCTTCTTGCAGAAATATCAATGTATGCAGCACTGATTTTATCACAAACCTCTACAACTAGTTTCACAATTCCTTAGATTTATCACAAAACATAAGCACTAAGGCCATCTCCCTACAGAAAAAACAACAAATAGAAACACCACCAGTAAATTTTTCAGGTAGGGTTTCAGCCATCTATGGACCTTTTATCCATTGTCATTTTAAGGTAAATATGTATAATGTGATATAGGACTAGGATTTCAGAAGAGATAGACAGGGAATGTAAAATGGTGAGTTGAACAGAATCCAGGAGACTCTTGGATTGTGTTGAGGAAACCTTCCTGGTCTTGGTTTTAGACAGATTGATCAAGATGAAACATCAATGCACCTGATGCTTGCCAGTGCACAGGAGAGTGTTAGAGAGTTTAAGATTGGAGTCAGTCTGAGATGTAATGTCCATGCCCTGGTTGAATTTGTTATCTACAGAAATATGAGCTTGCTAAAAAACAAAGTCATGTATGTTTTTATTCAGAAGCTAGAAAGACTCTGAATGTTGTTAGGAAAAAAAAACCTTAGACTAATAAAAAAGTCTCCAGAAGATAATCATTGGAGAACACAGAACGTTACCACAGGCTTCTCAGGTAGAATTTGTATCTCTTCATGATCGATCCTTTTACTCTTCTTTACCAAAAAAAAAAAAAAAAAATTAAAAATTTTAAAAAGAAAAAAAAGGAGATTTCATTTCAGAAGGTGAAAAAACATTTGGAATTCTCATTGGATGTCAAGGATTTTTGTTGTCTTTTTTCTTTCCCTGTTGGATTGAAGTTCTGAATAGGAAAAAATAAATAGAGAAAAAAAATCAAAACAGAAATATATCGAATCAAAATAATTAAGTCTTTTCTAGATAGATAAAATTTTAGAAAAGCTTTTTGAAGTAAAAAGGTGACTGCAGGGCACATGTAAGAACAGTCAGTTTTTATTGTCAGGTTCACAGGCTTTGAATATTCCTCACTCAGTGAGAACAGTTAACAGCTCTATCTCACATTTTGGTTTTATGGGATTAATGAAGTCATTCGTAAACCAAATACACACACTTTCTATTATTGTCCATGTAGGTAAAACTTCACACTTGCTTATAATTGGCTGAGAGTAACTTTTGGAGCACAGAAAAAATTTAGTCCACTTTAACTTTCCGTTCCTCTTGTGATCATTAATATTTCTAATAAGAAAATGGGTTTCCTTCCACTGAATGAAACTAATTAAAAGAAAAAAAGAAAAAAAAAGAGAAACAAAAACAAAAACAAAAAGTAGCAGGGAGATTTCTGGCATGCATCTGACCATGCAGGAAACATTTTATGGAAGATAAATTGACTACTGGAGGAAGAAAAACTGCAGGATTCATCTGCATATGTACTCAAGAGTGCTAACAGCAAAATACAATGCAATCTGATGCCACTGTTTCTGTCAGAACATTTTGCAAGCCAACATGCTTTTTCTCCAGTACTATAAGACAGAAAAGAAAAAATGGAGAGATTCTATTCTACAATCAACTTAAATTTTTGCCTGTATCTCCCTCTCCCATGAGATACTTTTTATTGTTAAGATTTATAGAATTATTACAAATTAAAACTTAAAGTGATTGCATCTCCCATGACAAATGACATTTTGATATTAATACAAGTGCCTCCTCTGCCAAGTAGTAGTTTTTTAAAAAATACAGAAGATTTATAAGTTTAAGAGGGTTGACAGGATAACTGCTCAGAAAAGCTAAATTTCTGTAGGAAACGTGTGGCAGGTTGTTGGGTTTTGTTTATAAAAGAAAGAATGTCATGATCTGAATAAATCTCCAGTTCTTTAGTAAGAGTTACATCTAATCTATTTTAATGTTAAAAAAAAATCAACTACCTCTATCAAGCATATTCATTTTTATGAGGGATTCAAATCAGTGAGGCTTTTTGTTGTTGTTGTTTTTGTTTTTACTGTGGACAATTGAATTTTTCTGTCTTTTTTGGGGTAGAATAGCAGTTGTACATTTTATGGGTATTAAGGCCAGGCACTCTTGAAATATGCCAAGCTTTTAATCCAGAGCCAAAACAGAAATGCCATAAGGAGGAAGTGATGCAAAGATTGTTTTTCCTTCTCCCTCCTATGTGGTGTTTTTGTTTTTTTTCAATAATGATATTGAAGACTTCACCCCTTAGGCAAAGTGGTGTTTAAAGTATTTAAAAAAATAATATTATAACAGCACTTCAAAAAGCTATAGTAATATACATAGATTACAGCGGAAAAAAAAAAAAAA